>SNQJ01S0001022.1:69861-80010 GCA_010110895.2 Picea sitchensis | reverse complement strand
TGGTTGGGTGATGAGGGTATCGTCAATGGTAAAACGAGCACACCATCTTCTATATTCTAGCACATGCAATATACTCAAAACAAATAACACTCCTCTAGATCTTTACAACTCTTACAACTGATTTAACAACTAAGCATGCATGAAATTTGGACATAAGTATTTTTGGTCAACATGACCCTGGATAAAACCCCCCCGAGGAAAACCAGTTTAGAATGAAAGTATATATAAGTGATGTCTAAAGCATGGGATACAACAAGTATGTAAATGCAATGGAACTTGATACAATAGCAACTCCTCCTTGAGGTGCTTTGGAGTTCCAAGAAGAGATATGCGCCCTCTTCCTTGTTGCCTATCTCACTGAAACATTGCGCCCTTGACCCTCTGAGCTCTGATGAAGAGTCCCTTGCACACAAACAAGCAGTTGTGTGCTACCTCTCCACTGAAACTGACAAATCTGCGATCGCCCAAGTACTGCTAGTGCTTGATAAGCAAGCGTCCTCCTCCTCATGTGCGCCCTCCTCAAAGCTAGAACCAACACCACAAATAAATGAGGGTCTAAGCCTCTATGATCCCTCCATGGAAGGAGGCGCCCAAGCTTTCCTCATCTAATGCCTCCATCCTCATCCTTTTTCTCCTCTCCCAACTCTCTTGGTGAACAAAACAAGGAATGAGCCTCTCCTTGCCCCTTGTGCCCCTCTTGAACCTCCATAAGGAAACCTAAAGCATGGATGGCTAGGATCATCCCAAGCCATCCCTAATCAATGGTGGAGATCTCTCCAAAAGAATCTCAACTCAAAACCCACTTTGGGTTAAGTTCCCTAAGTTCACTTTAGGTCCCCTCATTCGCCCACTGAGTGAATAATTAGTCACTTTAGGCTAAAATGACAAAATTTCACTTTTGACTTAAATCTCCTAAGTCAAAGTGAAATTAGACATAAAGTACATGGCACAATGGTTCAAACATCTCCCTCTTGTGGTTAGAGGCCCAAAACCACAAGGGAACCACTTTCCAAGGTACCCAAATATCAACACTAATGACTGCCAATGAACTCTGGCTTTTGGACCAGTCCTCTGATAATGTGCTGAAGTCGATGAGGAATGATCTACTAGGAGAAATGTAATGAGGAAAACCCTTATCAGAATCTGTTTGTGTTATTTGACTCCATAACCCTTGGATTGACATTGGTCTTAGCAACCTACCATCATCTATTTCTATAAAGTATATCATATATTTGTTTTGAAACTTTTCTATTTCACACAAATCAGTAACTTCTCATACATTTGTTTGTGTTATTTTGACTGATATTTTTAGCATCTATTGGAAAATGAAACACCTTTTGACAGACAACCTGTGATCAATGTACATTCTTTCTTGTCTGACAACCACTATACTTCTGTTGTTGTTGACGGTATATCTATCAAATTGGCTGATGGTATTCTTCTCTGTAAATTGGATTTCATTTTCTTTTGTTTTTCAACTAACTCATTCTTGGATAGACCAAACTACAAAATTCATCCACCCACATTTTTCCTGCTTGTTTATTGGTTTCTCGGTTGGTACTTACTGCTAACGAGCTTCATGTGTATTCATGTTCAAGTTTTAAAACATTGCTGTCAACATTGTAGATTTCAGCTACATGTCAATGTATACATTGTTTTTCCCATAAATGCTTCTTATATTACAATGATAGACAACGGAATTGCATTAAATAATACATCAGTGGGCTAAGCTCTCATGTTGACCACCTTGGTCAACATATGCAAGAAGATTTGACATGTCAACCTTAGCACTGATCTCTAGTGAATCTATATCTGAACTGAAAATATCTAGTCTAGCAGACACCTGGTCAGCTAATTCAGCCTTGAAACCCTCAATTTCTCCTACATTAAGATTGGAAGAGTCACTATCAACTGTACATATTCGTTTCCATAAAAATAAACATATGCATGAATTGGTTCTGGACATGTTAAATATTCAGGTGGATGGTTTCTCAAATTTGTGGGTTCAAATGCATCAATAGAAAACTTTCCAATGCCTGTTACATGGGAGCTTTCCCCACTCCCCCTAAGCTAAAGATCTTTTAGACATCCAAGATTCATGATTAACATCATCATCGATATATTTGTGGAAGAGACTCATTTTCCTACTTATCATTCTTATGATTTAGTTTGGTTTATCTTGGTATTGAAGCAGCTAACAGTGAACAAACATATAAAATGCAGGTAATAGTAGTGCAAAGAGGGAATAAGATTTGCTTTTATTGTTTAAAGAAGAAAACAACACAAAATGGCTCTCCATATGTACCTAGTTTTGTCACTTCTTGCATAGTTGATATCACTGAAATGAGATTTACAGCCCTTTTCATGTGTCTGCATTATTTTTCATGCTACTGACCAAAGGATTCTGATGTATATTGCAAGGTGCTACTTCCTCATCTTTCTCCTTTCATTGCTTTTTCTGTATTTATAGGAAGGAAAGTGGATGGGGAAAAACTGTTAATTACAGAAGTAAAGTGGATGGAAAAAGAAACTGTTAATGATTCGCATACCTCTTAAGCTTACTTTATTGTGTGACTCTTGTTTGTACCAGGTATTCTATTTGCTGGAATGCTTTGGGTTTACATGAAGTAGTTTTAGGAACAACTGGTAGAAAACAAGGAACATCAGCAAAGGGAGCTCTATCTAAAGCTACAATGTCATCTTTATGCAAGTATGCCATTGTGACTCTGTTTTAGACTTATAATAAAGATTCTGTACTTTTTTTTTCTGATAAATATATCTTATAGAGTCTCTTTGGCTAAGCTGCCATGCTATGAGGGGTGTATCTCTGCCATCAAAATCTCCCAGTACTTGCACCTGGCCTCATCTGCACCCACTTGAGCAGTTTGAATCTGGGTCTCCGCAATAATACAAGCCTGATTACCTTGCTGCTTGCCACTTGACCACACTTCCGTGGGCAAAGATTCTCTACTTAAAAGGTTCATGAAGCTAAACTTCAGTTGCTAAAGAAAAACTAGTCAGATAAAAAGAAAGAAAGAAATCATAGCAATCGTTCTTTGTTGGCTACGCCCATATTTAAGACTGTCAAAAATTAGTGCTTAAAGAAATTTAGTCTTTTCTAATCCAAAGCGTACATAATATAGTTGGGCATTCAAGTCATGATGTGTTAGCCTGTCAGAAAGCATTGCGTGCTGTAAGAACATCCAGAGTTGGGCTTCAAAGATAATCTGCCTGTCTGATTCTGGAAGGACTACTGGTTACCTGTACAACTGTGAACTATCCTTGAGTGGAATTCTGTCCTAAATCCTATACAGAATTACTTTTAATGCTACTTATAAACTAGGGATGGATGGTCTCCCATTGCTACTTTTGCCATGGTATCTTGGATTACAATTGAGGTTTTAGTGGTATTAATGGAGGAAACTATGGTGGTTTATTTTGAAACCTTAATAACAACAGTGATTTGCAATTATTTGCTGATTGAAACAGGAATCCTTTAAGCTGCCTGTGATGAATGCAAGTATTTATAAAGTATTAGTATAATTGAGTACATGAATTTAAAGTTCTGGATAAAAGTTATATTGCATGCTTGTTCTCAGTTCAAAAGGTTTCAGAGACATGGGATTTTTTTATGAATTTTCTTAGTGTCTCTGCTAATTGCTGTGTTATGCTATGCAGTGATGTTAGATACTGAGCTTGGCACAAAAGGAATCAGTAAATATTACATCTCTAGGAAAAAGTTGAACCCTTATAATGTTTAAGCGGTTCAAATAGAGCAAGGACTAAAGTTTGGCTTGTATTCTTAATTTCTCAGGAGGGCACTGCTAGATTTGTTTGTCTCTCTGCTTCATGATTCAGAAACGGATTCGCACCCGAGTGAACTTTCCTATCTTCAAATGAAGGTATTTTTTTGCATTTTTTGAATATTTTGAATTGTTGCATCATAAACCAGGTATCTCTCAAAATGGTGCAATGTTGTTGTGATGCAGTCTTTCCTGTATTTGTTTTGAACTCTTTCTTATGCAAATCTATTTGGATTGATTGGATTTGTGTGTAAAGATTAAACAGAATCACTTAGACACTGAATAGTACTAATGGTGGTGTTACCTCCCTAGTTGTACCAGGCAGGATTGACGATGATCTGCAAAGATCGAACAAGTCACTTGTTCAAAATCAGAGTTCAAAAGTCCAGCCGGGTCTTATGACCCCCTCAAATTCTTTCTTCTTCTTCTTCTTTTATGCATGATCCATACCCTCATGGGGGGGATTTGTAATAAAATGAGTTAGCATGAGGTCTCTGTTATGTAAAAGGCTCAGCCCCCTAAGATTTGATCATCAGTGCATACTCTAGAGCTAAGTTGCACGAAATGGGGAAACGTTTCCAAGTTTCCGAAACCGGGATGGTACGAAATAGGCCCCCCAAAAATGGAAACGTCCGGGGAAACGTCAGCGGAAACTCCGTATATAAAAAAATTAATATATATATATATATATATATATGTATGTATGTATATATAGTTTTTTTAAAAATAAGACATTATATTGCAAGAAAAACATAATGATGCAAAAAAAATGCAATAATGAATCAAGAAAAACATAGAAAATGGAAAAAAATATATATTTGACTATTTGGGGGGCCCATGGCCCCCTTTTTTTTTTCTTATTTCGCCTCAAAGACGCCCGAAACGCTGACCATACGGGCCGGTACGGCTAGGAAACGTCGCCGGTCGTACCGTACGGCGTTTTCAAATCGGGAAACGCCGTACGGTACGGCCGGGGGCGTTTCTTGGCCGTACCGTACTAGTTTCTGAGTTTTGTACCGGTTTCCTGCCTGAAACCGAGGGGCGGGGCGTTTCCTGCAACTTAGCTCTAAAGTGTTTTTTTTCACTTGTTAACTGTATCTTGCTTTTCAACGAGTTATAATTTCTAAGTTTTTTCACTCACTACCTCCAAAGCTGGAGTGTGTACTACTGGTTAGGCCTTAGTGTGTGTTGTTCGAGTCTAGTGTCTAATGTATATTACCATGCTAGTCATTTATATAGAGTCTTATGGACATGCATTAGGTCCCTCTAGGATTTTTTATTTATTTTAATAAGTCTTAAAATTTCCGGTAAAACGAGATTTTTACTTTGTAATTTGATGTAATAATAAAAAAGTGGTACTAGGAGGCATTATATATCTTGGGGGGTGTCATTTTCTAAGCCAAAATACCCCTTATACCCTTGTACCTCTTTTTCGAGAGAAATTATTGACTTTTTTCTCAATAAAAAGTCAATTTTACTTGAAAAAGGTGAATACAGACAAATAAATCAGCATTCCTATTTTTTAGGAAACATGTCGGGGACATGTTTTGAGTTAGCTCTCTCTCTCTCTATCTCTATTCACTGCAACTCAGTGGCACTTGAGGCGAGTTGAGGAGAGTTGTGAGTGAGTTAAGGTTGAGTTGTGATCACTTGATGGAGATCCCAAGAGAGCCGTGCGCACCTCTTGAGAGATGTGGCACATTTAGAGAGAGGGACGTCATTCCCAAGGAAGGTCGCCAACGTTCCTTGGCAAGGTGTCATCCCCTCTCCTCTCTTGCTTGACTTGTGGCGACTTCTCATGGAGTTGCTTGAGTTGTGGCGCATTCCTATCCTCCCATATGGCTCGCCCACATTGGGATGTGCACCCTCTTTATTGGGATCTACGTCCCTCTTGTGTATTTAACCAAGCATTCTATCCCTCATTTGGTTAATGAGAATTTGGGAGAAGCTTGCTGTGGTTCTATCATTTTAATACTATTTCATTGGAATAAAAAGGCTTTGGAGGTCAAAGGTGGCTTGTGCTATTGTGTGAATGATCACTGTCATGTGCTTTAATCTTATGATGTGATGTTGTTTTAATTTCTTGCATTTTTAATTGCTAGCATTGGCCTTTGAAAGGGTGTTGTCACCCAGTAGGATAGGATAATTAAGCTTGTTTTCTTTTTTCAATCCTATTGTTTTTCTATTTGAGAGGTTTTGATGTGCATGCAGGTTTCGGTTAACTAACATGCCCTTCGAGTTTCTCTTGTAGGTGACACCAAGAAGTTAACAATTTTTTGCAAGTTTTTTGAAGCATACAAGATCTCATTTGCTTGGAGAGGTGGCTGAGCTAGCTTGCATCTTCCACAACTCCAAGATTCTAAAGACATAGTTCCTCATCATTCCACTGGGAGACCCCATTTCCCAAGGGTTCCAAGCTATCGAGCTTTTGTCTCTCTCTTTCACTAAAATTAAAATCTTCTTGGTTACTTTTCTGCATGCAATAGTTAGATCTGCATTTTCATTTCAAATCTTAAGTATTTCAGCTTGCATGCAAGGTTAAACTAGATCTATATTTTACTTATCATTTACAAATCTTTTGATAGATCTAGTCTAGAAAAGGTCATCTTTTCAAGCATTTTCTAGCTAAAAGTGTCTTAGCAAAAGATTGATCTTTCTTTTTTTCATAATAAAGAGTTTTTATCTCTAGATCTA
Organism: Picea sitchensis; assembly: GCA_010110895.2. Classification (NCBI taxonomy): domain Eukaryota; kingdom Viridiplantae; phylum Streptophyta; class Pinopsida; order Pinales; family Pinaceae; genus Picea; species Picea sitchensis. The sequence continues at coordinate 73,513 of SNQJ01S0001022.1, read as the reverse complement.
GCTAACTTAGGTGACTCTTGTTCGCTGTCCAAATAGAGAATAAAATCCATTTAGCATAGTTAGTTTATTGCTCAATCTTTGATAGTTTATTGCTTATCTTTTGTTCATTCTCTTACTTGGAATTTTTTTGCATAAATTTAACATCTTTTACAGGCACTTTCAAAGTGATTTTGGGCATATTTTGCAGGCACTTTCAAAGTGATTTTGGGCATCTTTTGGCTTCTTTAGCTTTCTGTTTTTGCAGGTTTTGCGAACAGCTAGGAGGAGGCTCTGCCGAAATTTCGTGGATCCGGAGCATCCAAGACCCCCTAAAATACTTCTTTGATCTGAACTCATTCTTGTACCATTTTGTAAGTCTGGTTGGTATTGAAAGTTATAAAAGACCAAGAGACATTCTTCCAAAGATTTGTAGCCGAAAAGAAAGAGTGGGATAACCCACTAGGCCTGCCATCCCCCAAACCCTTGGGGGGAATTGTCTCTTTTTGCGTCTTATCTCTTTCTTTGCTTATTTTTATTTTTGCAAGCTAAAATAAATCTAAAATAAACCCAAGCACCGCATAACATTAGTTTAGTTTCAATTTCTAGATTAGTTAGTTTAGATTTCAATTTTGCAATTTATTTCAGTTATATCAATTTCGCAAAGTAAAGAACCTTCCCCCTCGGTGCCTTAGTGTGCTTTTGACCATTGTGAGTTTTGCTTGATCTGTGGTGCAATCAGAAACAAAGCTGACTAGTATGGAGTAGTTTAACTAGGAAAATCCCTTTTCCATTATTGCTCAAAGGGACCAATACTCGTGGGATTGCATGTGACTCCAGGGGGAAACTTTGAGACCTAGTCTCTCCTTGTTGGAAGTCATGCATTTTTGTGGGTACCCATTTGAGGGATAATTGTTAAAGGACCAAATCATATCTTATATTTTACCTTTTTTTTACAGTTACAATCTTGCATGCACAAAGTGGACTTGCAACATCAATCCACTTCACTAAATTAAACCACTAATTCAAGCAATCACCCTTAATTAATAAAATTTACCAAGAACACTTGCAATACTTCTCACAACAACACTTGGCTTTTGGCACTGGTCTACATATTTCCATTTTGATTATCATCAGTATTTCTCATTTACTTTCAAGTATTCTATTTGCTTATCAGTTGTCTTGCAGTAATTGTTTTATTTAAGCAATTCTTTATTTGTGTCATTATATGCTGCTAGAATAGTCATACTTGCTTTTGTTTCATTTTAACTCCTAGATTTATATTATGCTTAGATCTAATAAGCCTTAGATTTGTTTTTAGGGACTACCCCCCTTGGTTTCGGTAGGAGTTGGCCTAGACGGAGGAGTCGAGTGTCAGGTGACAGCTACCCGACTTGAGACTTTCCCTCAAGGCCACACCCAGTTGATTGAAGATTTCTTCCACGTGACCCGAGGTGTGGATTAGGCGACAACAGGTGGTTTCCAAGATAGAAAAATTGGTTTTTATGCTCTTGCTATCATTCTGACTGCATGGATGACCAAATAACTCCTTCTTGTCCTTCTCCCTTGATGAGATATTTGTTCTCCTCTTCCTAAACTAATGCCTGAAGGAACTATTACACAATATATCAATCTTCAATAATTCTCCCTGTTCAAGTAAGTGGAATGGAATGTTAAATAAAGATATTTAAAATCTCCTACTTAGAACTGTTAGTTTTTTAGACCACACATGCATGGGAAAACACGATCACTTTGATACTAAACTCTACCTTTTTTAGTATTACATGGGAATATAAATTTATAATAAAAATATAATCCAGAATTGGACAGCTGAGGATAAGGATAATGATATATATCTTCCAGCTGAAAATAGCTCATCCTAGAATAGACAGATGTTATCTCTAATATGTCCATCCCCTCTTCTTAACCCATTGTTGGGTTTGGGTAGAATAGGATACCCAAAAGACAAAAATTACATCTTTAACACCCCCCTTAATGATTGTGTGTAAGAGGTGTCAAGTTTGAGTTTAACACCAAGCATCTTCCTAAACTTTTGAAACTTCTCCTTGCTCAATGCTTTTGTGAATATGTCTATAAATTGATTTTCAGTTCTACAATATACAATTTTGGCTTATTGTTTTTGCACCTATTCCCTAATGAAGTGGTGGTGTATCTCAATGTATTTGGTCATGGCATGAATAACTGGATTCTTTATGAGTGGAACCATTGTTTGATTATCACAATTGAGGTGGTGTGGCTTGAGCTCATCGAAGGTTCAAGTAACTAAGAACCATCCTTTGCTATACTGTTGAGTTTTGTACCTTGGGAGGTGTTCCCCATGTGTTTTTGCACTCCTTAGCACATGTGGGATGGACTATACACTTTGTGCCTTGTACTTTTGTCTAATTTCACTTTGACTTAGGAGTTTTAAGTCAAAAGTGAAATTTAGTCATTTATGCCTAAAATGACTATTAATTCACAATGTGGGTGAATTAGAGACATAAAGTGAACTTAGGAAACTTAACCCAAAGTGGGTTATTGACTTAGATACTTTTGGGGAGATCTCAACCATTGATTAGATGGGAGATGAGATGATCTCATCCATTAGTTTCTTAGGTTTCCTTTTGGAGGTTCAAGAGGGGCGCAAAGGGTGAATGAGGCATTCATTCTTCATTTGCTCACTTGGAGAGGAAGACTTGGAGCATTGAGATGAGGTTTGGTGCTGAGGAAGCTTGAGCTTGGGCGCATCCTTTCATGGAGGGAGGCACAGAGCTTCTAGCCTTGTTTATTTAGTGGGGAGGTTTCACTTCTGTGGAGGGCGCACTTGCTTATGAGGGTGCATCAGTTGTGGGGAGGACTTCTAGCCATCAGATTGCAGTGAGATCAGTTGCAAAGGGAGGCCATCCAACAAAGCTTCATTCCTGTGGAGGGGTTTTCAGATCTAAGCTCACAGTTAGCTTCTGGAGTAGTTTCAGTGGATTCTTGAGCTTGTATGTCGGGCGCACATTCCTAGGGCGAACCTGGAGGTTTTGGACTTGTGTTTCTGTCTAGATTTGGCTGCTATTGTATCAGGTTCCTCTATATTTTGTAGTTGCTGTATTCCACCTTCTGCTTTCCTCATATATTCCAAATTGGTTTTCCCCGGGGGGGTTTTATCCAGGGTCATGTTGACCAAAAATACCTGTGTACAAAAATGTTGTAAAGATCTTTAGGTGTGTTGTATTTATTTTAGTATGCATGTGCTAACTTCTGGTTACTAAAACTGCATTCTAGAGCAACTAAAATTGCAAGTACAACCGTAACAAATCAACAAGAAGTTCCTGAATTGTTGGCTGTCCTAAAACAGCAGCAAAACATTTACATAACACTTGAAACTTAGAGCCAATCTGTGGTCAAAGACAGACCCAATTGGCAAGCTTGATAGGACCTGAAAATCTTCATGGTATTAGAGCTGAGGTGGCTGGAATTTTGAACAGTTTGGACAGAGCATTGTTGGCTGTCATATACATCTTCTTGGCAGAATTTTGTGGACAGCCATTGACTCATTCAGTGGTTGTTAGAGGGCGGATTTTTGTAGACGACAGTTGGACAGTTTTGGCACTTTGTCATCAGTCTCTTTTCACACCTACGCAGTAGGAGTGAGGCTGATTTGACTTGACCTCTTTTCACACCTATT
>SNQJ01S0001022.1:9309-40935 GCA_010110895.2 Picea sitchensis | reverse complement strand
TGCTGATAAATGGGTTGCACTGAAGAAAAGATGGGCCCTCTAGGGCCATACTCAAGTCGTTCGACTCTCGGCATTCCATGTCTAGGACCTGTGGGCCTCGAGACTTGATCTCCTTAGTTATCCCTAGGATAAGGGATAATAGTCTCATAAATCTCCCCATGTATGAAAGCCTTTCTTCACCTACCTTTCTCTTGTAAAAGAAGAAATTAAACAACCATGTCCCTATCCAAAATAAAAGGTCCAAATTGATTTGGTAGTGAAATCTCATCTGCTTTAGGTACCTCAGGTCTCAATGTAATTATTTGGATACTAGTTCCTAAGTTTCTTAGATCATATCAAGAATACTTAAGAAATGAGATTTTGAAATCAAGTTGTGCCAACTATGTCATAGATTAAGAAAGGACGTATTATACCATTTACATGGATAACACTTTGAATGTGATGACGAGCAAGAATTTGCCAAGGTGCATTTCCACCTGTGGCCTTAATGACCTATTTGGCTATCGACATACTCCTCTAACTTCGTATATATGTTAAACCATGTTTTCTCGCTTCCATAGGAGATGCATAAATGACAAACAAAACTAACAAAAGGTCTCTCTTTTATCCCTACATCCCCCAAAGAAATTGTAGAAGCATGTGTAGTTGCATGTAGAGTAGAAGCATGTGTAGTTGCATGTAGTTTCAATTGGAAGGAAACCGACAAGAGGATAATACACATGACTTGTGGCCAATATTCTGTTTCCTATGGTGATTGTACATGTTGATGTTATATTTAAGTAATGGTTGTTACTTTATATTTTGTTAATATGTAGTATGATGTATATTTGGTTATAAAGTTAAGTTTACTATGTCACAAATAAATGAATTTAGAAAAAGGTGTTACGTAACTCAAAGTCAATCATATTTTGTCATTAAATAATCAAGTCAATCATATTTTCTCTCTTCCATTTCTGCTTTGTATTTCTATACGTATTTGCGTGTGGATCTTCGACATGGTATCAAATCCATAAAGAAATGCATCTAGGCAAGGAAGGCGAAGGCACCAAGGGACTAGAGAAGGGATGGAGGGACATGGCCACTTAAATCAAGTTGGTGCTAGGTAGATAGAATAGGCAAGTCGACCTAAAATTTATTCACAGATAAGTTCAACTCGCAACTCGACCTAGAGGTATTTGAATATTTGTCTTTCGGAATTAAATATTAGTTCAAGTCAGCCTTGAAGTATTTATATTATGTTTTTTTGGAAATAATATATATACAAATAAATATTTACTTCAAGAAAAAAAAATTCTTAGATCGAGGTTGATCCAAAGGAGGCAAAATTGGCACATACAATTGTAGGTGTCTTGGGCGTTCCATGCTCGAGAAAAAGTCAAATGCACAAAAGGATGCAAAAACACATGCTAGGGTAAAGGATTTTTGTGCAAAAACTCATGCTAAGGTAAAGGTTGGAGATCTCTTTGTGAAAAATCACAAGACCACAAATGAGTGAAATTATGATAAGTTTAAGTGGAAGTTAGGGTAGATTCCATGCAAATACATTTATATTGGAATATTTGAACACAAGCCACAAAGGTAAACATGAAAAATTGTCATGAAAACGCCATGACCACAATAATGTTGTATGCAAAAACTATAACACGTAAATCAAGGAACAAAGACCACTACACAATGTATTAGGAATTGACTTGAGTGATGTAGATTTGTGATATAATAAAATTGAGGAGTAGAAATTTGGTAGTCTAATATGGAAGATTAGTGCATGAATACTGTTGTCGTCCTTATACACACTTCCAGACGTGAGCTAAGTCCTACTCACTTAGTGTGTCCTGAGGCACAATGCCTAGGTTCAAAGTCCACGCTGTCACTTTGACTTGAACCTCTTCCGTCTAGGCTAACTCCTAGGGAAGCCAAGGGGGGTAGANTAGGGGGATGTTCGTTACGAGATAATTACAAGTTTACAAAAGATTACAAAAAGATAGATACAATTAGATACAAAAGAATATCTAAGATATACAGATTAAGACTAGATACAAAATATTAACAAGTGCTTGAAATGTGCAGGAAATAAGATATTCAAATATGAACAACCATCAAGACATCAAGCCAAGCATGCTCACAACAGATAGACTTTCGTTGGACTGCTTTTCAATGGCCAATAGACGCAAAACACTCAAAACCCAATCAAGAGAATGCCTCCAGGTGGATAGACACTTCTTGAAGGATCACACCACAAGTACAAGAATTAAGGATAGATGAAAAACGTGGAAAGCCAAATATTCCAAATGAAATATTTAACCACTTAGATATTATTTCTACAACACATCAAAGATAGCTTGCATATGAATGTAAATTGAAAGACAGTGAGATCAGTGAGCTTACAAGTGTGTAATTGTATTGTTGATGTTGTAGATTGAAAATTAAATTAAGTGATTAAGTGTGAGATTAATTTTATCCCTATCTAGGTGTCAACCCAAAACTCTCCTCCCCCTATTACCAAGTGGTTGTTGGATGCTCAAGAAGCGAGGCAACAAGGCCTACCATATCTTCACAGGTCAACCCTAAGGCCGAGTACTCCGGAAAACATTCTGTGGCTTTCCTCAAAACCCCGTTTTAAATGGCGAAGATGGTGTGTTATGGTGTCCTATTAAGTCTAATTAGTTTATTTTAGACCTATGAGCTAAATATTGCGAGTGTGATTGAGTGCTTGTAGCTTGCTCAAAAAGGATTGCCAAAATACTGAAGACGGGCGTGAACTCTTAACAATGAAATTGCAGATTTAGTTCTTAAGTGTTGAATTATCGCATGTAAAGGTAAGAACTAAAAAGTTTGTGAAACTGAGATCTGAAAATGATGAAGGCTGAGGTCTTTGAAACACAAGACCGTAAGTTAAATTGCTTATAAAAGATTAGATTGCATATGAAATGTAAAGAAAAACATATAACTTGCAGAAATTAAATATGGTTAATTATCACTTGGAGATACCAATACTTGCATGCATGTATTAAAATATAAATCTAAGAGCGATTACTGCATGTGAAGTAGATGAGTGAAATGAAAGATTAATTAACCAGTTATTTGATGCATGTGTGTTGGATTACGATTTAACAATTAGAGATTGCATGAAAAGATTACTGAATGAGAAGTAGAAAAGAAAAACCACAATGCCTCCACAGGCTCTAAGCTAATTAGTTGTGTTGCATCTACTCTAGATTATTTTAGCTAAGCATGCATGTACAAATCACTATTAATCTAGCTAAACTAAGCAAGGAAAGATAGAAAAGAAAACTAATCTAAACTTGCAAAGTAAAGATTGAAGGAAAGGGAAGCAAGTCGCTTGGGTACAACTCCTTTGGGCTTGCGTTTACAATATTTTGGAGAGGAAAAAGGATGAGAAACGGTTACCACTTCAAGGAGTTGTTTTGAGGGTGTGTTGTGTATGGGGTTGGACAACATGCCCTCTTGTCCTGGTAAGAACCTGCAAAAATCAGCAAGCTATTGCTTGCTGATTTGAGCTGCAACACACTCAACAAAGTTATGAATTTTTTGTTTTTAGGCATAAATTTCGTGCATACAAAAACCATAAAATTGTAATGATTAAGTGACCAATCTAAGCATGTTATATACCAAAAACTGAATCTAAAAGAATGATGAAGAGGGACAGAGAATGCTAGTGAAGTGTAAGCGAAGATGAGGGTACATTCATTCTTGAAGCTATCCCAACAACTTTATAGAGGTGATCTGCAAAACTTAAACCAGAAGTGAGATGGAACAATAGATAATATCCTGCATGCATAGACAATACAACATAGTTTCTATTAAATAAGCATGCACAAAATATACAGATGGGAAACTACACTATTGCCTCACCTAGCCTAGTAAACTAATTTACTTGAGCAACTATTTACTAAAACACATAAAGATTCAGAATGATATCACCTCATAATAAGTGGCAAATCTAGACTCATCTTGAACGCCACAGTTTCCTCCAAAACAGTTTATGTTTTATTAAATGGGAAGAGGTTGTAGCATCAATGTTGCTACAAGCTCTTCAAGAGCCAAAACCAGTGAAGCAATGTGGAAGTAATGAGAGAGAGAGAGAGGGATGGGAAGAATTCGGTCGCATAACAATACTGTGAAGAATGATGATGAATGAGGGAGTGAGAGGTTTCTTATATAGCCTTGGGAGACCAAGAGACCCCTCTTGGATCTTCAACAAGTGTCAAACATCCAAAGGGAAAGACAACTCAATGAGAAAATCCACCAATGAGATGATAGGCTTTTAGGGTGAGGGGAAAATGGCAAGGAGGTGAGGAGAAAGCAAGGAAAGGAGGGGGCAAAAATGGCAAGAGGAGGCCCACGCATGAGTTGAAGGAGGAGTAGTAACTTGCTTTGAAAGGAGTTGTTTCCAAGTCTACGTGAGACATTTCCCAAAAATTAATTGATGTTTCTCCTTCCACGTGAGATCCTTCCCAAAGCATGCGTGGGGTTTCCAAAAAAAACGCGAGGCAAAGCGTGAGTTAAAAGGGAAGGCCGTGAGGTAAAAGCGTGAGCTTTGAGTTGGAGAAATGTGTTGGGAGTGTGTTGGCACACTCCTTGAAGATAAGCAATTGGCGAAGGGAAATGATGGACGTGAGCAAGAAGGGAGGGACGTACGTGGAGGAGAAGGGACCCACGCATTCAATTAGGGGAGAGTTAAAATGCTACGTGGGAGAGTTGAGAGTGAGTTTACGTGAGGGAAAAGAGGATTGAAGGAAAGCGTGAGGGTGTTGACTTGGAGTGTGGAGTGGAGGCTTAGAGGAAAGGCGCACCTCATGAGGTGGGGCCCTCAACCCATAATTTAATATATTATTAAATACTCACGTGGGGAAGGGGGACGTGAACTTCAAAAGGGTTTTAATTAAAAGGTAAGCTTAATAATTAAAGGTGGGTTTAAAAGGGTAGGAATGGGTAGGAAAGGTATGGGTAGGTTAGGTGGGGTCTCTCTTAACACTATTTCACTTTTACTTCACCTGATTTGGACCATTATTACAAAAATGACATTTGCCCATGTCTTAGGTATGGGAATTAAAATTGTCATTTTCCGAAAAAATCGTAAGTGGACAAAAAACCTAGCAAAACTTGTCTGACTGAGTTGAAACTTGGTCCATGGGTTTAGGGGGTCTCACTATCTTTCTTTTGAGTACAAATACCCCTATCAAAGATCTCGGGACCTAAGTTTTACATTAAATACCCATAATTAATTAATTAATTCCCAACTTAAAAAAAAACCTAGCTAGACTTGACGAAACTTCGCAAAATTTCGTGTGCTCTCTTACATGGTCATTTACAACATTCCTAAACACCATCTACCCAAGGATGACTTCATTAGAATTCCTTTCACCACTTTGGAGGATTTACTGGGTGGGAGTGAAAAACTCAGGGAGATTAACCCAGCTGGTTAGGCTACATTAACCTCCTGAGGATAAAAAACACTTAGTGAAATGAACTCTCCTAATGAAGAAACCCTAAGGCAACTGACCTAACCATGATCCATGTGGACCTATAACATTATAAACCTGCGYAGGGGTGCGGAAATCCCGCTTACAAAACTGTGTGTTGGAGCAAAAAATGCCCTGTAGAACCAAAAAGTCTTCGACATGTTTGCATCTGTTGATGCATATCTTCATGGTACATGGAGTTGACCCCCTAGTTGAAGAGGCGGTCAACAAATACTAAGGCACATATACTCATAACAACTTGAATTTCTCAAAATAGAGAACTTGTGTTTTAAAGAATGTGTGGTATTCTTTGGTGTTTTTTGAACAAAGTGTGTGAATTTGTTTTGTGGAGTTTATTGGCGAAATTATAATAGTAGGGTTCTAATCAACCTATTTGATGTGAAGGAACAACAGTGGGATCGTCAAAATTGTTGAGTTTTAACAACATACAAAGTTTGAACATTGGTATGGATTGTTGAGTTGTAAGTTGTAACCACAACAATAAATGATTGGACGGAGGGACAATCAATCCTTCTTTGACACTAAAGTTTCAGAACTTTGGTGATTTTGTTTTTGTGCCCATAATCTTCTTTAAAAATGATCAATCTATCAAATCTTATGGTAAATATTTCCCCATCTTATTAAAGTATGTAGGGAATGATTGTGTAATGAACTACACAACCAAGGGTCTTATTCCAAAAAAGATCAAGTAACTTATTAGAGTTATTATTATAATTACATCTTCGTAAAAATATTTAATAAAAATTACATTATAACAATCATTAGCATTCCTCTCATTTTTTTTAAACAATGAGTGTTAAATAGTAACTAAAGAAAGACCTCTAAAATAATATATCATGTCTGTGTAGAAAAAATTTAAAATACACATCCAACACTTTTAATAACTTTGCCAGAACATGTTACAGTTAATTATTCTCATGTTGAATTTTGCACTACCGATTTCAAACACCTATTATCTTATATTTTGACTATAGGAATTGAAGTTGCCATGAATAATCATGTAAAAGACATGATATATGATTGTTTGTAAACTATGACCTATAAGATTTGAATGGCTTCAATTGACAAACAAGAATTGAATGAACTTTGAACATGAGTTAATGAAAAGTGGGTCATACTTATGTATCGATTTTTTCAACAATCAGGGATTTGGCTCGAACAGAGCGTCAATCAAAATCATACAAAGTGATTTGGCTTTGATACCAATCTTGGTGACAAGGAAACTTGGATCTTATATTAACTTGCAAAATGATATTACAGAGGAAATTTTAGAAAACTATGCCAAAAGGCTTGGCATTTGAAATGTCCAAACATCCAAACCCTATATACAATATCTTTGACCGGGTTTAAAGACACAAAATCCATAAGTCGAAGCAACCCTTTTGCATATTGAACCAACGATGATTCTAAGACACTCTTTTCTCTCAAACTCTGAATGCCTCAATGAGGAGTTGAGAGTCTCATTTATAAGACTTACAATAGGTTACCAATAACTAGATACTAGCATTAAACAATGAAAAGTAATTGGCATGCAGGCCAAATACCAATCTCTAGAAAGATTCCTACAAAACTGAGTCAATGGTGGACTCCACTAGTTATCTCCTCCTTATGAGGCCCGTCCATGAGGGGACTAGTTCCACTATTGACTTAAAGAAAATATAAGATGGTCGACAACAAACATTGGACAATAGGATAGACAAACCCGTGCAAGGGCCCACTATGATTCATTCATTATCTCATTGATATGTCAAATGTAAGCCTTTGTTTTCCATGAAATATTCCATATTGTCATTGTGAAGATGATATGGAGCCATCGGAGGGAGTATTCTAAATACTCATCTAAATGGAGATCCTTGTAATTCTTCCAGGCCAAATTCTTCAAGGAATCGTGAATGAAAATGTGTTTTGAGTTGCCAATACTTTTATCCATCTGTAGGGTCTTCAACTATGAGATCCAATGTTGTTCCTTGGAAGGTCACTTCAAAACACAACCAATAATAATGCTTAACCCCTGTCCACATATCAGTAGTCATTTATGTGAACATTTGAGACCCTTCTAGTTCAAGATCATCCTTTGGATAAAATCTAGACAGGAAGATAGAAAAATATTGAGCCCGTGGTGTATAATCCATGACTATCCATATTGAACCTCTATGTTTGGTTAACTCACATATTTCACACCATTCTTTGAAATCTAAAGTTGGATTTGTAATTTCCAGGATTGTCGGGCCAATATGTGGTCCTGAGTCTAAAACTTGCAAATGTAAAAACTGTGAACTGTTAAAAAATAAATAGTTATTATGTACATTGAATCTTGGTGCCCAAGATTCAAGAATTTGTTGCAGGGATAGGAATTCTTTCATTATTTTGACAAAGCAAGTCTAGCAATAATTTTTATTTGCTAGTTCTTTAATAATATGATTCCATTTATCTTCTCTACTCAACATCTTGCAATGAAGAACTCTCAAGCTTGCTTCTCTTGTAAGCACATTGGTGATGCTATTTTCTTTTCCTGGTTTATACCAAATATCAAAAGCAAAACCTTCCAACCATAGGCTCCATCCGAGGAGACTCTTTGATTCTTCAATATACCTATCACGTGCTTTAAATATGTTCGAAAAATAAAATGGGTAGGTTTCAAAACTAAACTAAATCTTGTAATGCTTCTTTTTACTGTAATGATTTCTTTGTGACTAGAGGGATATCTTATCTATGTACATTTGAAAGTGCCAGAGGCATACAAGTATACTTCTTCAATGTTATTATGATCTTGGAGTAAGACTCATGACCATGTATAATCAGATGCATTTGTTTCAAGGATGTAATGATATCTATCTTAGGGAATTCTAAGCTTTGGAAATTGTTGCACCTTTTGCTTGATTTGTTGTGTTGCCTTTGCAATTTGATTTTTCCAAGTAACGAAATCTTTCTTCAATATTTTGTATAGGCATGTTACATCTTTTGCTTGGCCTTTATAGAAATTCCTTACATAATTCAAATCTCCATGGAACCTTTGCAATTGCTTCTTATCTGTAATCACATCTAGGAGTGAGACTAGCTTTGTTAGAACATGTTCTTGTAGTTGATTCCTTTCTTCTACAATTGTCAAACCAAGGAATCGATCTTGGTTTGTCCAATTTCCATTTTCTTCTCTGATAAGACCAGACCATGCTTATATACCTTCTAGTAAAATATCTCCAAGTGCTCTGTATGTTCTTTCAAATCTTTTGAACAAATTAAAATATCAGATCAATATATACAATAATAAAATGGAGGTCATTAAAAGTATCTTCCATGTGCTTTTGGAATCTTGAAGGAGCATTGGTAAGGCCAAAGGGCATGACTCTCCACTAATAGTTTCCATGGGGAACTACAAACCTTGTTTTGCATCTGGAGAAATCCCAATATCTCATAATCCACTTTTTAAATCAAATTTGTTGAAGATGTTACTTGGTGGATCTTGTGAAATAGACTCTCTTTATTTGGAATGGGATATCTTAGAGGCCTCAGGGCTTGATTTATTTTTTTGTAATTTATGACCATTCTATGCTTTCCCCTTTTTTCTCAGAATTTTTGTTGACATAGAAGGTTGGGCTTGCCCAGGGACTTCTACTTTTTTCAATTAGTGTTCTCTCTAAGATTCATGTATCTCATTCCTGCAATACCTCTGCTCTTCTAGTAACATGGGTATTGCAACAATTTTTTGTGGTATTCTCTTGAAATTTTCTTTATAAAGAAAATCTACAAAATACCACTCTCTAGACTACAATGCATTGGAGATTTATGAAGTACATTGAGATTTCAATTTTTGGGCCACTAGAGCCAATACAAATCCTCCACGAAGATTAACATTTTTTATTATCTCCTTAATTTTGGAGATCTTCTCCAATGAAGGTTCAAGCTCTTCAAGGTTGGTCACTACATCTAACATCTTGACTTCATAAGAATTTTTATATGGGACTTTAGTCATGACACTGGTTATGCATAAAGTGACCTCATATATTCCCAAAGTGAAAGGTAAATGATTCTGCACAAAATCTTGTCCCAATAACAAATCTGCACCTATTTTGTATTCATAAAATGTGACCTTGCTTTGCAAATTGTTAATAATAATGGGGAAACCGGGAGTATACCTGGTTATATTCAAAGGCTCGCCATTGATGGCACGAACCTTTGTTTGAGTAGCTCCTAGTAGTAGTGAGGAATTTCTCTCGACTTAGCACAACATATCATCGATCCTATGTCTATTTGTGTATCTAGTGTATAACCTTTAAAACCTTTTACCTTGATAGAGATGGGAATTATTACTTTGTCTTTAATGGCTTTGATTTCACAAAATATTGGTTTGTTCTCTGCTATCTATTCATGTGTTTGTAATCTTGTGTCTTATTCATGTTTAGAACCATCAAAATTTGCTTCTTCTAATTCCCTGCTTAAATCTTCGTCTGAAAAGGAATCATATGCTAAACTTAAAATCTATAACTCCTCTTTTTCTTTAGTTATTCGTCGGAGTTCTTCCTTCTTTGACTTAATACCAGCTTCCAAAACTTTGATTTGTTTTATTTTTTTCATCTGTTTTGATTTATACTTATTTGATGAAGGTGGATGAGAGACTGATGATTGTTCTGGTGGAGTTACTAAGAATAAAGAGGTGATATTTGTTGAGGGGAGAGGAATAGTAGGCATCCACTGTGCTTTCTTGTGAAAGTTTGGAAGCGAGGCAAGAAATGTGTGTTTTAAGGGCTCTCCTTTTATGAATATCCCAAGAAGGAGTGGAAGCAAGTTGGTCATTCAGAGAGGAAATATGGGAAGAAATGTCAAAGGGAGTCACTGTAATGTTCCCAAGCCAATTTTTTTCTTGAGAACACTAACTAACCACTGAATTGATTGTTAATTGTTATGTATGCAAGTTGGCCATGAACATTTCGGCCTTGGGGTTTATTCAATTATTCAGCCATAGTTTATACAAGAATCATTGCAACATATGAAGATCCTCAACAATACACAAGATAGGAACCACAAACAAGATCTGAACTTTATTATAAGAAAGCAAGCACCTGATACAAATAGAAAAGCAGATCTGGAATAACTTTAGATGGCTTCAAGACAATAATAAGAGTTGCATACAAAATGCTCCCGGAGATACAAATCAATCCTCCCAAAGGCTGCAAGAGAAGATGAATGCTCCACTACAAAACTAGGGTTTAGCCTAACCCTCAAGTTGTTGGTACGGCCTGCTGAAGAAAATGAAGACCAAGGGTTCGGCCCTCCTGAAGATGAATACCCCCAAATATTGTTAAACCCCTCCCAATGATAGATCAGGGCAATGATAGCCTCCTCCTGAAGTATGGAGTCAAAACACTGAAGCCTCCTCCTCAAACTGCAAAAACCCTAAACTGGTACGACCCTCCTAAAACCCTGAATATGACCAATAATTCGGCCTAGCTGAATAAGGGCTCTGAATCCTCTAAAACTCTCTAGGATGATAGATCGGGCAGTTACAAACCCCTGAGAGAAGTTTCAAGGTCAGATCTGGCCTATGGCCTCCTAGATCTAAAAAACATTGAATCACCAAATCGTCCTCTATCTCCCAAAACCGTCTCAACCTGCAGAAAATAATAGGGACGTGATAACTCCTCAAAGAAGCCTCCAAACTTATGAGCAAGATCCTGTAAGCAAAACCCTAATGCTGAAATCTCCCAAAGCTTCTTCAATAGGCTGGATCGAACTTCTCTTCAACAACGGGTGCGCCCCTGCTGGAAAACCCTAACCGGTACGACCCTGCTGATCTTCCTGAATAAATGAAGGATGTAGAATGGTGTGGGTGGAGTATTTCATCCCCGAGACCAAGCTTGGAACAAGTGAGTGGGATCTTTCACCACTAAGTTGTTCTCTAGGGTTTGTAATATCAAAACCCTCAAAACTGTATGCTCAAGAGCATCAACAAGCAAATACCAAATATCCAAGATGAAATGAGAGTTGCGCCCTAGCCTTCTCTTTATACTTTTTTTTGTTTCCCTGTTGAGTTAAGTTAACCCCTAGGGTTAACTCTTAACTCAACCTCCAACGCTTCTATTCCTTCATTGARTTACCTTTTTAACTCTTTTTACCTTTTCACCAAGTCAACTTAAAAATATAATATTAGTTYGGTTGASTTTTCCCCTCTRTGTGAGACTATGGCCTAGTGGGGATGCCTAGACCACTAAGTCTTCCCAAACCTCTTCATCAAGAGGTGGGGGACATTATAGTAACAAAGGACATCATTTTGATACAAAGGAAATCAAATTCTTAGGTTTCAAATAAGATGATTGTGAAAAACATGCAATATCAGTTGTGGATGAATGGTCTAAACAACTAGTGGATAAATCAAAAGAATAATCTATTGAGTATACAACTTCTGGGTTTGATTATGTACAAGTATCCTAGAAATTCAGATAAAAAGAAGTACTAAACAAGGAGAGAATCTTTGCACCCCTTTTTTTATTGATGGCACTTTGGACACTTATTTTCCCAATATCTTTCCTCTTTGAAAATGTAACGACGACTTGAAGATATTGCAGTCTACCTCTTCTTGAAAAAAATCTCCTTCCTCTTATAAGGAGGTTTAGTGCCATACTTGGTGACTTTGGAATATTTTCCTCTAGCAAATACATGTTGAAACAAACTTATTAGAATGTCTTTTCTCAAATTTAAAACAACCAAAATCAAATGTTTCCTTGAACTAATCACATATAGGTTGAGTGAGAAATTTAAAMTAGTTTTTTAGAGACTTRGAAKCTTTTTCCTTGTACATGCTTCTTGTAARGCTTTCTCTCTTTCTAAATGAGTACCTGCTAAAGATAAAGAATCTRCATCAATCTGAAGATCATCAAACCTTTTCCTAACAAGGTTAGGAATGATACCGTGCCAAGATGAAATATAATATCTCTTATACAAAGGACTTAAAGGGTCCTCTCTCTTGTACAAGAGATCCTGCATGACACATTTTTATTATGATATTAATGACAAATCACACAAATTTTGAGATAGAAAAAGATCAGAATAGTGCTTGAGTGTATTAGGGACATCTCCATAAAATTATATGGCTACAACCTTTATCAAATATTTTAAAGGAGTTTCTCCTTTTAGGATTTTGTTTCTCTCTTCTTCTCCTATAGAAGTCCACCAATTTTCTAATTGGTCTGTGAAACCCCATGTTAATCTTAAGGACAATTCAAAGAAAGACAACTAATTTTTTGGAGTGGGCTCTCTAAGTTCTAGCCCATCCTTCCTATGCATGCAATGTTTTCATGATATCATTTGATATTTACAACTAAAGTCAGAAATTGGTCATGGATCACTAACTAAAGAAATAATAGAAACAAGGGTATCTGAGGGATCTAAGGGAACTTTATTTTATTTCTTCTTGAGCTCTATCCATTTATTTGCAAAAGTTCCTGAAAATCCACTAGCATATTATGGAGATATGCCAATATGATAATCTTCTTCATTCTTAGTATGTGAAGGTTCTAGATCATGTTTGACCATTTTGATTTCAAGAATTTCCTTTTTAATAGATTCCCATTTTCAACGACATTTTGTACAACTAATTGAGCTTATTTATTTATTTTCTCCTTTTCTAAATGCTCAAAGAAATCAATTTCATCTTTAGTATCTACAGATGTTGCCTTTAACAACAATTGTTTACCAGATGATTCATAATGGTTTGCTTCAATCCATATATCACTAGGACCATGTTCTTTATGTTTATAAACAAAAGGAGGTGGATGAGGAGGCATCAAGTGATTCTTGATTTCTGAAATAACTTCTTGTATTTGATCTATTCTCCCAAGATTTGTTGATAGCATATCAAAATTTTGTTTTATGCAACTGGTTAGATCCTTACCACTCATCACCTGATGGATTTGAGAGAAATGTCCTTTCATTTCTAGCACATCTATTGCTACATCATCAAGATTATGATGCAAGCAAGCTATCAAATAATTTGTATATATTAACAACTTTTGTTCTATCAGAATATGATCTTTAGAGTTTCTTTTATAAGACATACATTGTATGTTTGCAACGACATTATGCTTCAGAAAAGTGAGTTGAGTATTCTCGAGAGATAGATTTCTTTTAGGTAGATTTTTGGGACTAGAAGACTTTTCTTTTTCTCCAGGCAATGTGGGCGTAGTCATCTTTTGCACACTGCAAGCTTTGCAATATGCTTTTCTACCATGATGTATACATTGATCATTTGCAAAAGAAGAATACAATATAGAAGATTGTGTCCTTAGCATCATTTGATTTTGATGTCTAGGTATATTAAGACTAGGATTTCTTGTTAGTTTGATAACTTCATTACCAGAGGTAGAAGTACCAATATCTAGTCTTCTAGGTTTTCTATTGTTTCCTTTGCTAATGAAACATATTTGTGATTCCATTATTGTGGTAGAGTGATTTGTGAGAATGTAGGAAGAATAGGGGAAACATTGCCTAGGACAACCATAAAAATGTGTGTATTTAAAATGCTATGTATGGAAGAGAATGGAACCCACCATGCATATCTAGGATTAACAATGCAAGTATTAACAACATCCAATTAATTTCCCCTTAATTTTGATGGTCACCATGTGTTCTTTTATGCTATTTCAAAACACCCATTTGGAATAGATCCAAAAGCAATGAAAGACTTCAGAGTCAAGCATAGACATTGCCAACCATACAATCCAACTTCTAAGTTAGATCACATTAATTGAATAAGATTAACTGTAAGAGATAATTCATTTCCATGGCTTCGCTAGATATATGTTTTAAAAGATCCCTCTACCTAAATGAGATCAGGGACAATAATGATGGCACAATTTTGCATGGAGGCCCTGGTATTTTGATTTGGATCTTGTCTATCTCAATCTATACAAGCATCCTTTAGGTTGGCTGTTAGGCTCCTAGCTATTAGATTTCGATTTCAAAAATCTGCAACAACATTTTTGAAGATGACTTCTTTGTACCATAAATGTCACATTCCATGAAGAATTGGTAGAGAGAACACATGTACATCGTGTCTTGGTAGCTTTTAAAGATGCAACGATAAAATGTTGATAGATCAATTCCCACTTGTAGAGCAATGTCTTGATGGGGCTTCTCATGTTCTCAAGGTGATATTGCAAGCAAGAAATCATTGCCCAATTGTAATCATGATTATTATCAAAGGGAATGAAATTAAGTATGGCAATGAATTCACATGCCAACAAGACATTGTTCTTAAACTTATTTATATTCTTTGTGAATCCAACTATGTAATGCGTTAAGCATATGATGTTTAAATTGCTATTTGTAGCTTGTCATCATATTGGAGATTTATTATATTAAATTTGCTTATTGTTCCAGTATTAGGTATATAAATTTCAAATTTAGAAAAATAATGTAACAAGAAGATATAATGTAAGAAACAAAAGGAATATTGAATGAACAAAGATCGAATGACAACTTACCAAATACAATGCAAACTGAAAAATAATATTCCTCTTATATTTGAATACCTCTATGTATTCCTGGTAGACAACCTCTTTGACATATATCACATATTTGTATACACTTATGTTTGTAGCAACCCTAATAGCTTCTATGATAGTTGTGTAATTACCATTGTCATTAAAATATATGGTGACAATATCACATGGTAAAATGCTACTAACATTAGTTGAGGTTTGTAGAATCCTTCTTCGATATATAGTTGGTATCCATGAAGGAAACTCCTCATTCATAGGTTGATAATGTGAATGAAATTTGTTACCAAAACAAACTTGATTCTCTCCCATATGGTTGGATAACAGACAATGATTGTGGAAAGGATGTCCAAGATCACATAATTTTTCTTCAAGAAAGCCAAAGAATTACTTAACTATTGGCAATAATGAAAATTTGAGGTTTTTGCTTTCCTCCCATATTAGGCAACACTTGTGGCTAGAGGGATATCCAAGATCGCATAATTTTTCTTCAATAAAGCCAAAGAATTATGTTACTATTAGCCAAAATGAAATGTTTTAGGTTTATGTTTTCCTCCCTAAGGCCTTGCTCTATTAGTGAGTCTTGCACTAACCCAAGTGCTATCCAAGATCACATCGTTTTTCTTCAATAAAGTCAAAGAATTACTTAATATTGGCCAAAATGAAAATTTTGAGGTTTACATTTTCCTCTTTAAGTCCTTCCAAGCATATGACTCTATTAGTGAGTGTTGCACTAACCCAAGTCTGAATATTGATTGCATCCTCTCATTTTGAGGACTTCTAAATCCCCAAGTATTATTTTTTCATTACAAAGACTTCTAAGTTCCTCCCCCCCCCAAAAAAAAATAAAAACAAGTACTAGGAATTTTCCAATGGTTTCATAACCTCTTTGACTTATGGGCATTAATATCAAATTTAACTGATATTAGTTTGTAAATTATTCTACATCACCTTGTGGTTTTTCCACTAATAGAAGTTAAACATTCGCTCAATTATTCCCTTTTCTTCCTCTCAGACTTTCCCTTCAATGAAGTGCAACCCTAGAGGAACTTCAGAAGGTTTCCCACTATCACCACAACAAATATTCCTCTCACTTTAGGTCGGCTCTCCCCTAGCACAAGGGGAAAACCCCATCAAAGGTGTCGATGATATTCTTTGAATTTAAGGGATGGTGGATTGCCAAAGCTAGTGCCTATCCAATGAATGATGGAGTCAAGATCAAGAATCAAGAGGGTTTAAACTTGTATGGAAGAAGGAATAGCTACATTGTTATAAAAATGCTCTAACCAACCACATGGATTTACTTTGACATGCAGAAAATTAAAGGAGGGCCCTTCCAAAGATGCTCCTCACAACATGTCCAAAATCAACAAAGTAATAACATGCAACCATGAATAATTAAACGAAAACTACATATGAAACCATAAATGAAGTACACAAGAGTAGGAAGCCTTCTTTGTAGAACGTACATCTAAGAATACATCATCTTTTAAGTGTGATTTCACCTAAAAATCAAAAGGGCCTAAATTTGCCACACTTAACCTTCAAACCCTAGTTAGGGCTACCCTCACAATAGAGTGAACAACGATAATAGAGACATTACAACAACAAATATCCTTCAATGAATATGATGATTATAGCAAGGCAAAGAGAGGGTTTCACCTCAACCATAACATCCTCTTCTTAGAGCAAACACTTCCCTTCTACAAAGACTATTCCGGCATATATGTACTAGCAATTTATAATCATCTAATCAACCCAAGAAAAAAAAATGTGTGTCTGTGTGTGTGAATAACCTCACATTGAAATGTCCTTTAACTTATTCCTCACAAATATGTTCAACTAAGCTTGGAGGGGAACTCCCACAACTCCAACCATGTCTTTAGAAAATGAATATTTACTCTGTTTATGCATTTCTCCATCCAAAATCAGGGTTTCATCCATCTAGGGTTTTCAAGAGTGAAACTAATATTTTAATCCATGAAATGTCTCCCTCTTCCTACCTAGAGATTTCTTATGTACTTTAGTGCCTTTTTTAGCCCTAGTACACCACCTGATGAGTGAAAGTGATGTTACATTATGTATTTCTTTAGCTTATTGGTCCAAGTTTGACATGGGACCTCATTTAGTTTTGGAGAGGATCACTTGCCACATGTCATCATGCTAATTCTTTTGAGTACGCATTTATTCTTTGCTTAGGGGTTTAGACCACGTCCACCACGCCACATGGCACTTCCTCAGGCAAAGGATTTTCCACCAAATATGTAAAACATTACTCAAACGAAGTGTCCTTGACCCAAATTTCTCAATGGTGAAATGTGCCTCCAAATATGTGGAATGCAGCTTGGATAATGTGTAATGCCCCTTAAAGTCACTTTACAATGCTTATGTCCCTCTTGTAGGGGGTAGATTCATTATCAAGCCACCACAATGCTCCCTTGAAGTGGAATGTTCGTCATCGAGTGATCTCCTTTACCAAAACGATGATCCAAGCTAGGGCGCTCCTCCATTAGTTCTCTCCCTTTCCACCTGTGATGCCCTAAGCCTTCTCTACGCTATGGCATTTTTTTTCTTTTGGTTGTATTTGACCTCTTAAGTTTCCATAAGTCATGCCATAGAGCCCTAATATTGTAGGGTATTCTTGTTCTTGGGGTTTCTTTCCCACATCAATCACCAATGTGGTTTGGGGTTGATCTAGGAACAAAGTTCTTTGTTAAATGACTTCTAGACTCTTAAGGATCCCCTTTCGTGCTTGATGAGAGAGAAAATATCACGAGGCTAGCAATTGGCTCCATATGGGGACTACACTACCTGATGGGGTGCAAGAGAACTCTAGAATAATTATTATACCCGCAAGGTGAATTAAAGTGTTGTGTATTTGTGATGTGGTGGATTAAAAACTTCACATCCCCACCCCACAGTAAAAATGTCTTCAATTCCAATTTATTGTAAAACATTTGAGAATGTTGATCTAACTAATTCTCAAGGGGTGCTACAACTAAGGGATGACCACAAAATGCCAAAAAGAACATATATAAATGAAACATATTGCTCATGAATATCAAGCTTAATCGTCCTACCCCACTTTGCAACAACAATATGAATGTTACCTGAAATCATAGAGCCAATGCAACCATCACATCATCCCAACAACGATATGAGATTTCCCCTTGTGTTTGGCAATGAGCCAAAACAAGGCTACATCAAACATCCTGCATGAGTATGCTAGAATGTCTATCACTATATAGCTAGAATGCATATCATTGTATAGTTGAAAACTGAAGTGAACTCCTGAAGATGAAAGTAAACATCAAAATCATACCAAGGTTAGCATATGTCGCTAGATGCTTGCTCTATCAATGTTGGATAGGGCCAATATAGTTGTCACATCCAACATTTGAATATGGTAACCTATCATCAAGCCAAAAACTACCTCCACAAACCACCATATGCCTATCCAAACGTTGATCTACATGATCCAACAATCATCCTCCTTGGCTTCCATGAAAATAACCTATCATACCCTCAAGAAATAAGGTTTTAGAAGGAAACTCATATAAAAACCTGCAAAAGCTTTGTTGTCCTTTTTCATTACCCTCTATAAGAACTTCACATGATGTATTACAAAAAAAGGGATCTATAAAAATGAATGAACTCATGATTTGAGGCTTGATTCCCTCTTTTCGAAGGCTAAGAATTTCTGCAATACATCAGGAATTTTACATGGTGTTGTCCCAAATATATTACAGCCCCAAAAACACATCTTGTAAATTTATTGTACAAAACATGTGTATAGCATGAAGAAATCAATTGTTGGAAAATTTATATATCTATATGTGATCATAATGGTCCTTTTGTTGCAAGAAATCTGCCCCATGTAACACACCCAATCCCTTAAATGCCTTCTAACGGACGGGGTACTAAAAATTTCACTTTCCTTGAATATCTCAAACCTCTTCCCGATCATACCATCATCTTCTGCTCTTAGAGAGATTCCCAACGACTGTAACCACATTCAATTTCGAGCTCAAGATCAAAAGTTATAGCCTCTCAAATTTCTTGGGCCTTCATTGGTCAACCGTCAGCTCATTACCACGAGGCATCCACGTGGTCGCTTCTTATTCATGCTAGTCGGCATGGAAACAACACGTTAGATTCACGGGCCCAATCCTTTGGCCCACTTCTTGTTGTCATCAGGATTTATTATGTCGTGGTCACTCTCACTTTCCCAAGACTTCTGATGACGATACACCAAAGTGCACCTTCCCCAAATCCTTCGGCTAACAACCCTTGATCTCGACGGTTCAGAGCACGTCAGTGATGTCATTTTACACGGAGGTTAATGCCCAGCTCCCAAAGTTTACACGATGTGTGGATGTGACTTGCGATATCTACGGTGGAGATTCCACCTCTTCCCTCCACCGATCAACAGTGGTCGTTAGCCCCAACTCCCATAGTCGTCGGCGATTACTTCATCGTCGTCAACATTTCTTGGTCAAACATGACCATGCCAACCTTCCACACTTCCGACGACAACATGTTTGGATCTAACGGTCCAAATCTCCTCGTCGAATCTCCGATGGGATCAACAATTATTCTCGTCTGCCCTCTCCAGACCCACGTCAACCAATCAACAACTAACATATGTCATCCTAAGGATACTCTAGTTTCCTTGATGGCATGCCACGTCCTTCATGACGTCATCGTCCTCACTCCTCTTTGAATACGTCTCATGGAAGATCAACGGAGGAGATCCCCTCGCCCAACAATAGATCGATGGATCTCATCGTGTCGTCAATGTTGATGTTGTCGACGTTCAGAACTTCTCCTAACGTGAGGATGCTTGGATGATTGCAGTAGGCTGGGGGTGTTGGAGTATTAGGGATTTTCCCTTTGATACTTGGAGACTAGGTGTCACGAATTCCCTATCAATTTGTGGCCACATAGACTTCTCCTAGATGTATGATTTTAGAGTTGCTTTGAGTGACTCCACCGAGATCCATTGGCAGGATATAATCCTCGATAGGGGGGACGATTCTTTGAGGCATTACAAATTGGGGTTGCAGGAATGGAGGATGCAGTCTGGGTAGGAGGGTCAGATATCTATGATCAAAGTGGCGCAACGACAACATGATGAGTCCTTTTTGTTGATAGCATGGGACCCTCGTATTTTATGGGTTGATAGTTTGCCAGCTAGTACAGATGGGAGAGCCAACTATTACTTTCAAGAGCCTATTCATATAGCGAAGTGGATCGGTTTCCTAGGTGGGACATTCTATGAAGAGTATATTGAGTCTTCACAGTTTCTTGTTGCTCTACTGATAGGTGGCCTTCAGGGCCCCCCTAGTGTTAGCACATTGCAGGACAATATTGTGGGTGGTAGGTGCTCTGCATATTTCAGAATGGTTTGGGACCCAGGGATCATCATTAGTTTTAGTTGGGTTCAACTTGTTGTTCCTATGAGTGTGATGACATTGCTTGAGGATAAACAATCTTTGGAAAGGGAGGATTTGTCATGTCCCCATTTTTGGATTCCCATGTTTGATAGTGGAAATGACTTCTGTGACTCATTGGTGAAGAAAAAGGGAGTCAAAAAGGATTATTTAATGTCACTTAGTTAGGAGATGTTATGTATTTAAAGTGACATTAAGGAAATAAAGTAACTTTATATTAATAAGTTACTGAACCATTATTAAAAGCGACTTTTAATCTTAAAGTGAAAGTGAAAGTAAAAGGGGGATAAGAGTCATATTTGATTTAGTCAAAAGGGGGAAAGTTCTAGAAGTCATATTTGATTTAGTCAAAATGGGGAAAGTTCTAGAAGACAAGGAAGAAGGATAAAAGGAGGGGTAACACTTCACTTTGCATCATGTATTTGGATTAATCTCTTTGGAGTGCTCTTGTGAGCCAATGTTTTCGTTAGGGTTTTGAAAAAACCCTTCCACTTTTGGTTTAGTTTCGGTGGTGCAATATCCACCCTAGCTAGACAAGGAGGAAGATCCATACATGGTCTTCATTGGAGCTTCAATTTTGGGTTTGTTCGAGTTTGGAGGAGTATCGGCTTGCGCAGGAGATTTGCAGAACTTTTTGGAGGTCGTTGATCTAGATTATTTTCGGCACGAAATGAGATCGGAGATATAATAAAGAAATGCACAGAGATATCACAGATATTCAATAATATAACAGAAATGTATCAGAGATGCAACCATAAACATAGATATACAATAATACATGATTTCTATTAATGAAAGAAATGTGCAGAGACTGTAAAAATACAGAGTGAAAGACTCGCTAGAATGGTGGCAGCTTATCTCTGAGAAGAGATGTGATGACTACTCGCATTCGCAAGAAGATGATTACAATGAGGCTCTGAAGGCTTTTTTACAATAAATAGGAATGCCAAAAGTCCTAGACATCCAAAAACCTAACCCTAGGAGATGAAGCGCCAAAAGTCATGTGGGCCCGTTTGGGTAAGTTAGTACATCAACTTCCCGGGGTCATAACTTTTGCATACGATCTCCGTTTTAGGCGTATGATAGCTCATTGGAAAGGTATTGTCGAGGAGATTCATTTTGGGGGCTCAATTATGCCTTAAGCTATCATTGAGAATCTCGATCTCGAAAAAACCTTCATTTGGACCCTCAAAATGGTCTCGAAAGTTAAAAACTGCTAAAAATAGTAAATTGTCAAATTTGCCAGAACATTGTTTTGAGCTAGTCGTAAAAGGTGGGTGGCCACCGATATCCACCTTGATCAGCCGTATTCAAATTTTATAGGTACTAGGAGGGTTTCGGGTAAACCGCGACAAGGGACATCCCCACGGGTTGAGTAGAGGGGGTCCCGTGAGGCCTCGCCTGTTGTCTAGCTTCGTCCCGCGAGGACCTCTGCAATTTAAAGTTGTAGAGTTGTTTAGGTATGGGCGACCAAATTGTTGCAGTAGGTGTTCGCGGAGCATATCGATACCGCACCATCAAGGGTTAGACGATCCAAAGGAGGACACATCATCTCTTGAGGAGACTATGGAATTATTCCAGGTTTTGGATTGAGTTTGTAGTGTTTATTGTTAAATTTGTTGTAGCAACCATTAGAGATCTATTATTGTTGTGTATCAGATTTCGTTCATAATAAAATGTCAATGTTGTCTCTTCTATTCTATGTGTATTTGCAATATGTTTGACGAAATGGTTACTAATAGAACACATGCAAATTGTTTGAAGAAAGTTACCAATCAACTTGTAGAATAAGAAAACATATGAATGCAAAGTATTTGACAAGATCCCACAAAGAGAACAACACCATTGGACATCAAATATAATATCCTATCTTATTAAGCATTGGGGATATTACAACTAGGGATATTAACTATCTCTAAATTATGCTCTCAAGCATGTCTTTCCTTGGTCACTCACTTGTTGCTCTCCCATTGCCTTATATTAACTTCTCTTGCACACCATTAACCATATATATATAGGCCATTTCATCCACAAATCCCAATGAGTTCGAACTTGATATGATACCAAACTAATCAAAGGTTGGTGCTTTGATCTTTAAATTAGAATTTGGGCTAGTTTTTATTACTAAGTTGATCTATCTATACTAGGCCCTTGATGGTGCACTAGTGCTTAGGATGATCTAAATGCTTCTAGAACACACAATTAACTATATCTATAGATAATCTAATCCACAAATCCCAAAGAGTTCAAACTCAATATGATATCAAACTAATCAAAGCTCAATGGTTTGATTTTTAAATTTGGCTTAGTTTTTATTACTAGGTTGATCTATCTATACTAGGCCCTTGATGGTGGATAGTGCTAAGGATGATCTAAAGTTTAGACACTACTAGACCCTTGATGGTGGATAGTGCTAAGGATGATCTAGAGTTTAGACACTTCTAGATCACCGGATCAATGCCAATGATATGACCCTTTATCTCGAATATGTTGTCCACAAGGTCCAAGACTTAGAGGTCCTTTCTCTTATGGGTGATTTCAAGACTCAACTTGCTTGGACCTTAATCACGTGACTTGTAGCCATGTGCCTCTTAGCTTCCCACTATGGTGGGATTGTTTAATCGAATCTGGGATTTCGAATATCACCAAATTGACGTGTGGTTTTTTTTAGGGCCACCATGGTTTCATCGTGCATGGGTATACATGTAGTGTCTAGAGCCCAAACTATGTGGCTCCTTAATTACTAATGATTAGCCTATGGAATAATGTGAAACTTATTATGTAATTATGCTATTTATGCACATTAGATTTCACATAGAAAGATATATTCACATCTCATCGTGCATACATAGGAATAAGAAGTCATATTCTTAAAAGTAAAGAATTACATCAAATATAACTTTTACACTTCCCCTCGAGATAAGTAACTTCTTAGCTTTATCCTACTAACTCTAGCTAAGCTACCCATTGCCAAAAAGGTTCTAGACAAATGTAGACAAATGTGGAAGTCACAAACATGCTACTAAACACAACTTTTCTCTCATATACATCTCACATACCAAAAATTGGAGATTGTAAGACTAAGGGCTTCAACAACCATCATTTCTTACCATTTCAAGTGTTGTAACAATGTTCTATTCATTTATTTCCCTTTATGCTTTATTGTCTTTTGTTTCAATGTGTCTTCCCTTGTGATCCCCAACCTTGGTGTTGTGGGAAAACGCTAGGCACCCCATGGTAGACTCATAAATGCCACAACATAGTGCATATAGAGGATATTAGATTTGGAGGCATTCCAAATCCAACGACCTCTAAACATTGGATTTGGAAGGATTCCAGATCCAACAAGTCGGTAGTTGAAGAAGTCTGCGAAAAATCGTCGACTTTAAAAAAAATCTTTGTCAATTCAATCTCAGAAACCTAACTCAGATCAGTAGTGTACATGCCACTTTAACTGATTTGAACATTTAGAAAAGCATTGACCGAACATGGAGACAATATGCATATTGTCATTTTGTTGCATCTACGGAACATGGTTGGTACAAATAGAGAAAGATGGGCTTTTTGATACTCGAGAATGGCCAACTTTCGTGTATTCAAGACAAGTTAAATAGAAGGGCGGTTACCCTTAAATTGGATAGTTCATTATATTGTACTGTATTAACATCAATTAAATGTTAAAAACAAAACAAATTGGAGAGCATACTGTGACCCTGCAAACTCCGTGTTTCCAAACTCTGGCATTATTTGGGTACTTTTCTATACAAGATAGCTATGTATCTACCAAGTAATCAGGGAAGAGATTATAGGGCCTGCGCTGGATACAGTTATAATGGCTTTTTATCAAACAACTTAGGATGTGTTTTCAGGAGGACAGGATGCACAATCTCTTCCAGTACTGAACTTCACCAGAGTCTTATTATGAGTAATTAAATTTNCATGGTTGGTACAAATAGAGAAAGATGGGCTTTTTGATACTCGAGAATGGCCAACTTTCGTGTATTCAAGACAAGTTAAATAGAAGGGCGGTTACCCTTAAATTGGATAGTTCATTATATTGTACTGTATTAACATCAATTAAATGTTAAAAACAAAACAAATTGGAGAGCATACTGTGACCCTGCAAACTCCGTGTTTCCAAACTCTGGCATTATTTGGGTACTTTTCTATACAAGATAGCTATGTATCTACCAAGTAATCAGGGAAGAGATTATAGGGCCTGCGCTGGATACAGTTATAATGGCTTTTTATCAAACAACTTAGGATGTGTTTTCAGGAGGACAGGATGCACAATCTCTTCCAGTACTGAACTTCACCAGAGTCTTATTATGAGTAATTAAATTTCTCAAATTACACCGTGTAATCATATTTTTATTATATATATTATATATATAACATATATGTATTATTTTATCTGATTTAACAGAAATAATTTTGGAAAAAGTGTTTCCTAATCTAATTGTAGCTGATACCTACTAATTGAGCCAAGCTTGAGGTCTTCTTTCTTATTCCCTTTATTATATAACATATATGTTATATGTAATACATATAACATATATGTATCTGGTTTAACCGAAATGATTTTGGAAAAAGTGTTTCTTAATCTAATTGTAGCTGATACCTAATAATTGAGCTAAGCTTGAGGTCTCCCTTCTTATTCCCTTAAAAAAATAGCTTGTATTCCCTTAAAAAAATAGCTTGGTGGGTTCCCTTAATTTTAGAACTCAGTTAACAGGAGATTAAAAGTATTTTATAGGGTTCAGTTTACTACTATTCCAATCATAGTGGTGACATGAAACAATCAACTTTTTAAGAATTGCATGCAAAATAACACCTGTCATTTATATGAGTGCAGCAATAACAAGACTTGATAATAAGACATTCAAAGAATTCCTTGCAAAGATGGAACCTTTGATCCAGCTTTGTTATCATTTTACTACTTCCTTTTTATATGTAAAGTGTGAGACAAAGTACATTTATTATTTACCAGAGGCTAATCCCAAAGGATGTTCATATTTTACTTGAAATTTGATAGCAATTAAATTGTTGGAGATAGATTTGTTGTTCAAGACAAGATGACCATTTCTTTAAAAATTTGATGTATAAGCTTTCTTTGAGATTACTTACAATGTAAAATGTTTAATACCAAATGTTTCATTCTGTTAAGCATTTTACAAGTGACCAGCCTTCTTTGCGGTAAAATATCAAATTATTAATTATGGTAAAATATCAAATTATTAATTATGTTCTACTGATGTGCAGGGACTGGAAGCACAAGATGAAGAGCCATGTCTGACTAAAAATCGTAGAAGAAAGCGAGCAGATATTGTCTTGAATGGATCTAAAGCTGGACCATCTTCAATCGAGAAAAAAACACTTAGAGCACAACAGAAGAAAATATTGAAGAATAAAAAAATCGGAGAGAGAGTGCAATCTAAACAAACTGAACTGAATGATGAACATCCAATGTTTCCTGATCCATCTCTGAAGGGACTCACTGGGTTTGGAGTTCCTGGATACCCTGTGGAACAACGTCCAAAGGAGCTAAAGGCGTTTATGCATGGGCCTCCATTTTTCTACTTCGAAAATGTGGCCATGGCACCAAAAGATGTTTGGAAGACGATATCTCGTCATTTTGGTGGCCTAGAGCCAGAGTATGTTGATTCTAGGCATTTTTCAGCTTCTAGGAGGCCGAGAGGCTACGTTCACAACCTTCCTATAGATGGGCGGTTTCAAGTCTTGCCTCTGCCTCCTATGACAATTCATGAAGCATTGCCTCAAACCAAAAAGTATTGGCCTACATGGGATGGTAGAAAAAAACTGAATTGCATATGCAGCGGAAGATTCAGTGATGTCCTATGCCAAGAACTCAGGTCTATAATGAGAAACTCAAATGGAAATCCAGCATTAACTGACCAGGCTTACATACTCAAAAAATGTAAGAAGTGGAACTTGGTTTGGGTGGGGCCAGATCAGATGGCCCCCCTGGAACCTCATGAGATAGAACTCATATTAGGATATGAAAAAGATCACACTCGTGGAGCATCTTCTCGAACTGATCGCTTACAACGTCTGGGTAATGCATTCCAGACAGACACAGTTGCATACCATTTGTCTGCTTTGAAACCATTTTATCCGGATGGACTTAAAGTCCTTTCTCTATTTTCTGGTATTGGTGGTGCAGAGGTTGCTTTGCATCATATCGGAATTCATTTAAAATGCATTGTGTCCGTGGAAATATGTCCAAAGAACAGGCTTATTCTTAGTAGTTGGTGGATGAAAACATGTCAAACAGGTAGATTGATAGAGAAGGAAGATGTTCGACATTTGACCAGAGATGTACTAGAGGAACTGATAGATACAGTTGGAGGTTTTGATCTGGTCATTGGTGGCAGCCCATGTAATAACCTATCCGGTAACAATAGAATTAGCAGGGATGGACTAGAGGGGGAACAATCTTCTGTTTTCTATGAGTTTCCTCGGATTTTGAATGAAGTGAGGGAAATAATGCGCTCTAGGGGATGATGCCATATGATTTACTATAAACTTTACTACTACTGATGGCAACCCAAGTTTCACAAAGGATTTTAAATGGAAGGATTATTTATTGGTGCATGCTTTCCTATTAATCCAATTTTTTTTCAAATCAAAGCACAGGTGCGATATCTGAAGATGACCTTGATTCATGGCTAGATGGTTCGTCTACTTTAAAGTTTAAACTGCTTATTCTACAAGCAAGGAAGGAAATGTCGTTTGCCTTGATTATCACATAAACTTTACTGTCCAAGATCTTAACACAAATTAGAGATATAAAATTAAAACAGTTCCTGCAAAAGACAAATAATCAATTTTGATAGAGAGGGCAATAGAAAGACTATCTTCGAGGTTTCTCATATAAGAATTAAAGTGGAACAAAAATCCAACATAGGGGTATGCTTGTGGTAAGATAGTATTGTAGAAATTACATAAATAACAACATAGTTCATAAAGCGTGACACTGAAATTATTGGGAATGTTGGCACTGGAACAAAGGAGAATGTTATCACATGAACCAATGGACTTACACCTTAAAGTAAGCTTTTAGATTGACAAAACTTAGTTCATAAAGCATGACACTGAAATTATTGGTAATGTTGACACTGGAATGCAATAAAGGACAATGTTATCACATAAACCAAAGGACTTACACCTTAAAGCAAACTTTTAGATTGACAAAACTTTTGGTGTAGGTGATCCCTTAAAAACCACATCTTTCACCCCACAATTGTTATACATACGGAAATATTTACAACAAACAACTAAAACACAGAATACAATCTTAAGCCCTTAAAGGTATATGAGCAATGCAATTTGGCAAAGGATAGAGGAAAAGAGGGAAAGTCTTTCCTCAGAGCCTTGCAAGAATTTTACGTATTCTAAAATGGAACGAGCAAACTTGTCCCTTTCCTATCAGAAAATGCCATTTTTTCAAGAGTTTGAGAACATCTCATTACATATACGTTAATTCATCTATAAATTTATGGTAATCTAACTGTTTCATCTTATGTAGAGGGTATTTTGTTTTATATTTTTCGTCTTAGTATACATTTAGTTATTTAGAGGTAGCTCGTGGTTTATAAGAAGAGCAACCTTTTAGCAAAATACTATATAATGAGTGTCAACCTGTTGGAGAACGCAGTTTTAATGCTTTTTGCAACAATTGAATTCTGGGATGAGTGTACATTCAAAACATTAAGAAACATAGTTTAGAAGGTTGTTATTGATCTCCAACCTTATATATATGAGATTTCTTATTGCATCAGAATATGTATTGTTGTTGATTTCCGATTTTATAAATGGGAACGAGATTTCTTAGTACATCAAAATATGTATACATTTTAATCCAGAAAATGGATTACCAAAGATTCATTTATACATTTAATCCAGAAAATGAATTACCAAACATTTATTTGTCGATGCTTATAACGTTAAGCAATTGAGTATCATAATATATTCTAGAAGTGTAACTTCTAATATGAACATAGATAGCTAGCAGAATAGAAAAAATTATTAGCTACTGAGTTACACTAAAAGACATTGGGAAGGAAAAAAAAAAGAATGCAAAGGCCTTCCCAGTGTAAATTTGAGTTAAAAGCGCCCTCTAACCGCATCTAATATATTTGAAAATCAAGTAATAGAGGGATATGTAGATAAGGATCTAGATAGCTTCATTCACGCAGAACAAAGGGTGGGACAAAATGCATAATGTAGGAAGCAAAAGTGTTATTAAGAATGATCTTGATTAAAATATAGAGGAAAAATCCTATGATCTAAAGGATTGGGTATTGAGTAGGATAAGACAAGAAAGAAACAACAATTGATTTTTATAAAGGCTAATGAATGGGTGCGGGGAATGATAGACTTAATGAAATTCCGGGCAAAAGAAAAGGGTAAGACAAAAGCATAACGGAGAAAGCAAAAGGAAGAAAAGGTGTTATGAAGAATGATCTTGATTAAAATGTAGAGGAAAATTCCTATGATGTACAAGATTGAGTATCGAGTAAGATAAAACTAGAAAGAAGAAACCAATCACTGGAGTTGAAACGAGAAAAATGTGAAAATGAATAGTGGAAGAAGAAACTCAGAAACTAATTGTTAGGAATTGAAACGAGAAAAAGGTAAAAATCCATAATAGAGAAAGCAAAGGAAGAAAAAGTGTTATTAAGAATGATTTTGATTTGCATAATGGAGGAAGCATAAGAGGAAAAGATGTTATTAACCCCGAATTTGAATAAAACATAGGAAAAATTCTATGATACACAAATTGAGGATTCAGTAGCATAAGACCAGAAAGAAGAAACCAATTATCGGAGTTGAAACAAACAGACCAATCAAAATAATGGGGTCAAAGATTGCAAAATAAGGTTTTTTAAGGGCCTATATTGATAGTAGAAAATTGGCAATAACCCCGTAAGTTATTTATAATTTTTTACTTTTTAAAAACAAATATATATTAAAATGACTGGTTTTCAAGCTGCCCTAGCAATACCTGTAGGCAGTTAGCTGAGAGACTCCAACTGAGGTATATATATGACATAAAATTCTATACCATTGCTCTTTATTTCTTCTCCGCCTCTGCGTTTTGTTTTTGAGAGCTTCATACTGAAACTTAGTAGATGGATTTCCTTGTTTCACAAGCTCCGGTGACGTTGGACTTTTTTTAATCGGAGTCTTCTCTCCCATCTGCAAAACTTGAGAGTTATTCTTTGTCATCAGGTCGTTTAAGATACTCTGGCTTTGGTTTTTCCTTTTCTGACTGCCCCCTGACCATTTTTCCTTCGAATGACTTTTTCAAATCGTCCAGCCTTTCCTGTGCTTTGGAACACTGGATCTCTTTCACTTGAGTTTCTTTTATGGACAAGCATTCTTCAGATGTTTTATCTTCGGACAGAGCCTACCCCTAAAGACAATATTCTCATAATTTAGTCGTTAGGATCATTTAAAGTTTTCACAGTGTAAGATGATCTTGTCTGGAGAACTTTTGCTTAGATCCAAATCTACACTAATCCTAATGCCCTTATC
Organism: Picea sitchensis; assembly: GCA_010110895.2. Taxonomy (NCBI): domain Eukaryota; kingdom Viridiplantae; phylum Streptophyta; class Pinopsida; order Pinales; family Pinaceae; genus Picea; species Picea sitchensis. Next base: position 10,926 of record SNQJ01S0001022.1, on the reverse strand, counting down.
GTCCTGACTGGGATCCCACTTTATGAACTTATCCAAAGTATTTCCAAATATGCCGTTATCCCTTTGACTGGCTCCCAAAATATAAACTTATCCTAGGTATTTTCCATGTTTTGCACCATCCTTCTCACAAGTGAAGGTAGAGGTTGGGTAATTTCACCTCCACTGAGGTTGAGGTAATATACATTCTAGCAGGGTTGAATTAAGGAAACCAAGGTTTGAAGAGGCCAGCACTGCCCCCTGAAACAGAGCCCCTACTCCAAAACATTCCTCCGCTCGTCAAAATGCTCAAAATAAACAATAAAGAAGCCCATTGAATAAACCTTTTACCCTGTAGGCAGATGTCCATTTTTTCCATCCAATCTACGAGTGTGAGTGTCATAGATTATGGCCAATGGCCATTACATCTACAGATTAATGCCTTTCTTAATTAACATTGAGGTAAACCCTTGATCCCGTGGGAATGGAACTCACAAGACTGAATCACTTTCGTTTTTCTACAACGCATTTGCCCATTCACGAAGTCATCATTTCCACAGTGAGGATCTGTACTGGCTAGCTACCTCGTGGATCCTACAATGGCAGGAGGACGATCTTATGCTGATTGTTTGGAAAACCGTCCAACGGAAAGCCCTTAAAGTCTGCAGAGATGACGGGGTCGTGAAACTCCACGGCAGAAGATATTTTGGATCATGTCAGGCCACAAATAGCACCAGAGACTGCTCCAGGAAAAACCCACCGTAGTCAAACCCAAGCCCACGCAGATCCTAACCCACGGGGAACGCAGGTTGACGACCGACCTACATGGGCAGGGCCACCTAGGAGAAGGAGCAAGCCCTGTATTCCGTATCCATCTCCAATTTGTAGCTCTTTGTACCTTTAGGGCGGTTTATCGTGGTCGCCGATTCAGAGGCTGGGAAACTATAATCCTTACACAGGCAAATGAAAATGTGGAATTAATTTGGCAATTTTCTTATGGCTTTATTTGATTGTTTTCTGCGTTTTCTAACTGTTATATGTTTTATATTATTATTATTATTATTATTATTATTTTATTTATTTTTTTATTTTTTTTATTTTTTTAATAATATAGATATGCATAAAATCATAATTTTATGTTGTTTAAAGTATATTTTTAATGTAAAAATGGATTTAACATCTTGAAAAATTTAAGAGATATTTGAGTTATATAAAATTAACCATTCAAATATACACATCCAATAATTTATATATAGATCCAACAATTTTTTATTCAATTTCAAAGAAAATTAAACAAAAAATATCTATAAAGAACACTTAGAGTAGGACTTCTCTTCTTATTCCCTGAGGACACTAACTATAGAGATGAATATATTGTTTGACCTTATATTAGTTTGTATTTGGCTTTTAAATATTTTTATGTTAACTAAAATATGATGTATAGTTTGTAATTTTTTTTATTTAAAAAATATAAATAATTTTATTTCTTTAAATTTTAATTGGTTATAAACTTTGATGCATTATTGCAGCAGCTGGGAAATGACATATATTTAATTCGTCATTGAATAAAAATAATTTAAATGGATTTAAAACGGATCACTAATCCTTCCTCCACTGATAAAAGACAAATCTCTTTTTTTT
>SNQJ01S0001021.1:706720-745581 GCA_010110895.2 Picea sitchensis | reverse complement strand
AAAAATAAAAAATTAAATTGTTGTCATCGCCATTTTGACGCACCATAGAAATCTTGCGATGAACTTGCTATACAAATTATGAAATTTTTGGTCTCAATTGCGACGAACTTGTTATACAAATCACGAAAATTTTTGTCTCAATTGCGACGACCGGTACAAATCTTGCGACGAACTTGCTATACAAATCACGAAAGTTTTCATCTCAATTGCGACGACTTGTACAGATCTTGCGACGAACTTGCTATACAAATCATGAAAAATTGTATAGCAATTTTGTCGCTATATACCTTGTGTTCGTTGCTATTGTGACGACCACTTCGAAAGTTGATTTGTCGCAAAATTTTTACTTACTTTGCCTATATTGTCGAGTGTGTGACGATCTTTCTTTATTGTCGTGCTTGCAACGATAGCTCTACATTGTCTCATTTGCGACGATTCGCCTACTGTTTCGCTCTTTCGGTGATTGCTTTACTTAGTCATTTTGGCGACGGTATTTCTTTTTTTGTCACAGTTGTGACAACTTCCCTACTGTTGTCGCTCTTACGACGTTAATCCAGGTTCGGCGCACGTGCCACGTCATATTAAACGACATTTGGGAGACTCAAGATTCTCGCAATATCCACGACATAACGTCGCAAGAGCGTTGAAATAGCCATCGCAAAATGACACGAACTTGCTAGTGAACCAAGTGAAACAGAATAACATTTTCCTCCTTTAAAGTATTTGGTGTATGTAAAAAAATGTGGTAAAAGTATCTTTTTTGTTCATGCCATCAATTATCAAACATAGATATTTATCTAGATCATTATAACAATTATTTTGATGTTTGTACAACTTATGTCATTCATTTGAATGATGATTACAATGTCCTTCAAGTGATTTAATAATGGAATATGAAAATAGTTACATAAATTGAAAAGGTTGATAGCAGGTTTCCCTAATTCATAACTATCCAATTATAAAAAAAATAGTTATGTAGAGTCATAACTGTTTCTACCCCTTTTGTTGTATCCCTTCTTTTAACAAAATCACATGTACTACAAATCCTTATCCTTGACTTCTTAGGAATTCTATCACTGTTGAATTATTTCTTCCATACTCTTGTAAAATGTATTTATCTGATTAAATTACCCTATCCTTCAGTAAATTCAACATATTCTTTGTATAAGTTGTAGATTTCCCACCTTGTGAAATTATACGCACTATGCTCCATGTCTCTATCTGGCATGCACTCTCCATACTTGAAAAAGAAAACACACATCCATGACTTTGTAGTGTTTGTTAACATTTCCTCGTTAGATGTACTTTTGAATAAAATATAGGATCTTTTTCTAGTCATATTTGAATTATTGAATTCTTTTGAATTCCTTTCTACAAAATAACCCACTTGCATAGTGATAATAATACATGCCTATGTAGATCTCATGCATGCCACTAAATATGCATTTTTCATTTTTTATTCATTGACAAGTATGCCTTCCTTTTTCTCCAATGCATACTTGTAATCTAGACCTTTCAAACATTTCTTTTAATGGCATTTACTTGAAATCAATTTAGCGATGGAACTTGGACTCCTCAAAAAAAATCCCTAAACCTTGTATAACTTGAATGTTTGGGATTGATGTAAAACGTTCTAGTCATGTTCCTAGTCTTGATCACAAATGCAGTGCTTCTTAGTAATGCCTCCATTATGTTTATGGGAAAATTATCATCCTTTCTAGTATGAATATCCTCATCACTAGGGGGAACATCATCAATGATATCATTATACTAAGCATTTCTATGAAATTCAATAATGGAATGGTCGCCACTTTTAGTTATTGCACTTGAATAACTTACAACTTCACCTTCATTCCTAGGCCCATTATCATATTCATTTCCAATCTCATCACTCGAAGGAATATCAGACTTACTAGGACAATGTTCACAATCCTCGAAGGAAATGTGATGCATATAGTATTAATTATTCATTTGAAAGGGGGGAATGAAACCAGGTGGCTCAAAACCCTAGAAGGGTTTGAAGGCCAGCATGACCTGTACCTGATGACATAGGTAGCCATGTGGCGACTTGGGTGAATAGGGAGGTCCCAATCATGTACAGGTATTGTCCCCTTATGGATTATTTGGATGATATAATGTCATAACATGAGATTTGTACCAATCCTTTTTCTCTTGGGATTCGAGCTGCAGGTTTTTGCAGTGAGGTTTCATCTGCCAAGGTGGAAGGCACTTTTATATCGCATTATGTTCAATGTCAAGATATGATCACACCAACTTCGAGATCAGGGTTAGTAGAATCCAATCTTCGAGAAAATGATCAGAATTAAACTCCATTTTTAGCTAAGGTTTAATGGTCAAGGAGGTAACCAAAAAATTCGGCATATCGATAATTCATGGTTTATTTTCCCGTGTTTCTCCCCCTCCTATGCCCTCTGAAGAAAAGTTGAAGTCTGGGAGAGCAGAGGTGAGGGGTGCCTTAGACAAAATCTTACCATCTGTTAATCCTCAGGGTGGTCATACAGTTCATGGTTCTTCTTCGCAGCAGAAACGTAAGAGAGTGGTCAAATCCAAAGGAGGCAGCATCCCTTTGATAGTGGGGAAAGACATTACAATAAACTAGATTCTGGAACTAGAGGGGCACGTGCTGGTAGGTAAATTTTGTGGCCGACGTTTTTCTATTAGATATATTTCTCGTTGGATGGACAATTTTTGGAGGGTTCTCCTAGGCTATGTCCCTATAATTCATGGTTTATCACATGGATGGTTGGGATTTGTTTTCAATAATAAGGAGGGTTCCTTGATCATTATCTCTGAAAGGTGGTATTATGATCTAAATTTTCTTTGTGCCAAATTTTGGCATCCCCTATTCGACACGAAGGAAGAGGTCTTGACTAGCCTCCCAACATGGGTAAAACTTTTGAATATACTGCTATAGTTCTAGACTGATGAGGGGTTGTAGGATATAGGTAAAGCGTTGGGCTCGTTTATTACCTCCTATAAAAGTTATAAATCTAGTTTACAACGTTTTGTGCTGCAAGTTTTGGTTGTTTTGGACTTAAGGTAGGGTTTATATGAATCTTTGGACATAGTGTGGGTCGACATGACCTTCACGCAGATATTGGATTTACCTCAATGTTCCTTTATGTTGATCTTGTTGTCACAAACTTGGCCACATAATGGAATATTGTGATTTATCATTTCAAAAATGCTATCATGGAAACTCGGATTCAAAAGTGAAGAATCCTTTGGACAGTGTGGAATCTAGGAAGGAAGAAACTTCACTAGCACCAATATCTGCACATATCCCTCTTGAAGAAGCTAGGCCTCCACCAAAGGAATCGAGGGAGAATTTTAGGGTGGAGGATTCAATAAAAAATGTTGGCGAGGTTTCAGTTACAATTAAAGTAGTGAAAGATATTTCAATGGAGGATAGTGTGAGAATGAGTGTTTTTTAGGGCCGACCTTGACTTGTCTACTTCCCAGTGGAGGAAAATTGAAACTACATGGATAAGTATCTCTTCTCCAAATGAAAATGAAGGTATGTGTTTTAACAATGATACTTATTTTCCTCCTTTTGTTTCTCTTAATGGGTCTTGTTACATAGAGAGGATGGATGTGATGGGTCCTGGCTCTCGTGATAGTTCAATTCCTGCCACGGTCGTCTTACCTTGTCATTCTGAGGGTCTAGATGTTGTAGACCTTGGAAACAAACCAGACTACTCCTCATTTCAGGAGCTAAGTGCCCATGCTTCTTCATTTTCGAGTTCTTTGTCACATTCTTCAGGTCGATACCCTTGTTTAGATCAAGGGAGCATGCTCAGGGGCCAACTATTCAGGGAGGTTTAGGGATAGATGTAAGTAAAGACCCTGGGTCGGGTCAAGTTGGTCGCAATTAAACTCTAAATCATACTCAAGAACGAGCATATTGTGAAATGTTGCAAGGTAGGAAACATCTTATTTCAGGGGTACTTAGGGGAGGTAAATATGGGCCTCATGGTGGGCATCCATGAAATTTTTCTCAGTCAACATTCGGGGCCTTGGAGGGAAGGCCAAAAAACTTTCCCTTCGTCACATGGTGAAGCTAGATCATCCTGACGTGTTAATGATCCAAGAATCAATGGGGCCATCCAATCATCTTATTTCTGAACTGGTCAAAATATTTCCAGGGTGGAAATTTGTTGGTCTGGATTATGTGAGTCTATCCGGTGAATTAATCACTTCTTGGTCATTAAACTGCAAATTATTAAATTTGTTCTCCATTTTTTCAGGTATTATGATAGAGATTTTCAGTCTGTAATTGGACCATAGTTTTTCAATCCTTAATATATATGGATCATATGACGAAAAGGGAGGGTTTTGGTCCCATATTTGTGGGTTGTGGGCTCTAAAGTCTGATTCTCTTATCATTGGAGGTGACCTCAATCTTACAATCAATGGATATGAAATCTGGGGGTCAAAGGCCCGAGAAGACAATTTGGCCCATTTCTTCATTGATCGCTTTGAGAGGCAAGGTTGGGTAGATGTGGAACCCGTGAAGTTGAATCCCATGTGGAGAAATAATCGAAGTGGGGAGGAATCCATTTCAAAGATACTAGACCACTTCATGATTCATCGTCATATTGTTGATTTTGTGGGGTTGTAAAGATCATGGGTTGGGAAAACACGAGCATAAGACCAGTTTCTTGTCTTCCTGGATTTAGGGCATTCGGGAGTGCATATTAGCTCCCCTTAGAAGCTCAATTCCTCTTGACTATCATTGGAATAGTTCTAAATGCTAGTCAAAATCAATTGGTAATGTTTTCATAGATGATCTAAAAAGATATTTTAAAAACTATGGTTGAGTTTTAAAACATGAGTTCATTAACCATTTAGGAATTTGATGAAAGAGGAAGAATTAAGGATCTAACATAGAAACCATAATAAGATATACAGATCTGGAGATAAGCACAAAGAAACAACAAACTATAACAGCAAAATTGTTAACGGAGTTCAACAATATCACCTACGTCTTCGGGCCTTTGTCTCAATGGGTGAGGCTTTCTTATTTCTCTTCAAAGATTCAAAAGTACATCAGAAAAGTGCCAAATGGATTACAAAATGATCTAGATGTGTTCTAATATATCTCAAGAACCTAACACAACTGACGGCACTAAAAACGGATGAAAGAAGCTCCCGGAAATGGCCCGCAAAGTTGCTCTCCTCAATGGCTTCCCTGTATAAAAATGGCCTTGGCTTTACAACTCTTCATCATTTATCCTCTTCTAAACTTGTTTAATGTTTCCAAGAACCTATGGTTTATATATATTTTAAGTTGGTAACATCCTCCCAAATTCCTCCCAAGATCTGGCCTCAAAAAGGGTTCCAGATCCTCCAATAATGGCCGAAATCTCCCAAAACTGGCTAAAAAATTAAATAAAATCTTAACATATAGTTAAAAAACCCAAAAATTGGAAAATATTGGGCGTCTCCCCTTATCTTCGGGCTCCATGTCACATGGGACAAGGCCATGTGTCCATAGGCTGGCGCTCCCTTGATCGTTAGCCCCCAAACTTCGGCCCTTGGTCGCATGTGTGGTCATATGTCCACAGCCCTGAACTCCACATGCATGCAAAATGGTTAGACCCCCGGTCTTCAGCCCCTGATCATGTGCCATGGTCGGCGGGCTAGCCTTGTCGACCGGGCACTAACCCCTCAAATCCATGCCAAAGTATAAAGTGAATGGTTATATGGCAGGGTTATATGGATACGTGTTTCCCTTTACTCTGCCTGAAATACATTGTTGCAAGCTTAAATATAAGGTTTAAACCTTATATTACAAGAACTAATGTGGGCGGGCCGGTATTCTGGCCCTGCCAAAACCATTCCCCATGCCCGGAGGTCGCGGGTTCGACTCCTGTGGAGTCCATAAAATTTTACCACGCCATCCAACCTAGAGGTGCCCCATGGCAGCCCACGACTGGGCCACGTGGCACCACATCATTTGACCGTAAAAAGACACTTGTCACTAAATCATTCACCCACCTGTCTGCCAGCGTGTCTGCCCTGTTAGCATGCCAACTCACTGCCACATCATTGTATGAGTGTACAGCCTATACGATCATCTGTTGCGTCAACACTGTACGGACTGTACAGTCGGCAAAAATTTTGCATGTTTGGAAAAATGAACAGAACGCGATATCTTTCGCATACGATGTTCGTTTGAGCCCGTTCAAGTTGTGTTGGGTTCATAACAACAAGGCCTACACACACATCCGTTTTGAAGCGATTCTGAGAACTTTGATTTTTAGGCCTTCCTGGACCCATTTTGGTTCCTGGATCCATTTTGGATCACGCCTCCCCACTAATACCTTTTGCTCCTCCAAAAGGATACTAACCAGTGATCATGTGTGGGATAGGCCACCCCACTTGTTCCCTATCTTTAAACTCTGTCATGAGCACCTGTTTCATCAAGATCAATTGCAAAACAACCATGACAACTGACAACATATTGTTAGCCACTTGTACTCCGTCACATCTTACTGAACCTACTATCATCCATGTTGAAAACATTAGCAATGATAACATCAGAAATATGACTGCAAATGAGCTAATATGTTTGTAGTACTTGCACGACATTAGCTTATCTTGAAGCAAAGTATGATTGAACTTCCATTCTAGAATCATCTCATGCTCTTGCTTAAGATTAATTGTTTGAATTGGGACAATTATAGGTGTGTTGATTGCATGAGTTTCCTTCCTTAATTGTTCCATTGTTTAAAGAGATTGATTTTCTTTTAAATGATGAGCATGTACAACATATTCCTTGCATGCTTTGATTAAGTGATATTGATTATGTTCTCTATAGAAGATTACCTTGCGATCATACAAATAAGGAATTCCTAAAACCATTCCACATTCATTGAGTGGCACCACATCACACGTTACCTCATCCACAAACTTACATCAAATTGCAAACTTTAATGTGCATTGCTTCGTTATGTGCAATTTATAATTGTTTCTTATCCATTTAAGTGAGTAAGGTTTATGATGCATTTGAGTGTTTAATCCCAACTGTTTAACCACTTCCTCTGAAATCAAGTTAGATTGAGATCCACTATCTATCAATGTGTCAACCATAGTATGCCTCATCATGACCCTTATGTGAAACAATTTACTTCTAGAATCATATCCATCACCAATTTTACTTGTCAAACCAACTGTTGTGATTTTATATCCATCACCCGAATCTGATCCCAAGTTTGTTGCTCGTGATGTTGCAACAACTGTTTGTCTCCCTTTTCTCTCTTTGAACCACTTTGGTCTCTTCTCGGGATGTAATTTCCAGCAATGGTCATCATGGCCTTCTTTCTTACAATGCTTGCAAGAGATCTTCTCTTCCTTTCTTGCCACTGAATTTTCCTTCTTTCCATTCCACTTCCTTTTGTCCTCTTTTCTCAAAGACGATTCCCCTGATACACCAACTCTTGTTTTCCCTGCCTCAATGTATGTTGCTTGAACAGAAACCTCATCGAGATTAGTAGGTCCAAACATAAATACAGTGTTACAAATGAAAACTCTACCGAGATTAGTAGGTCCAAACATAAATACAAGCAGCAAATATGTGCAGGTGAACCTCCTATATACTTCATAAGAGTTTTTGCATGTAATGGAATGTCTAACATTAATGCCATCTTAATAAAATCATATGTGAATTCTTGCAATCGCTTGTCCCGTTCTAGTTTAAGACCTTTCCATTCAATTAAAGCCTCTCTTTATAACCCAAAGGATAAAATTGATTTCTAAGTAAAACCAAAACTTGCAATGATGGAAATACATTACACACTTTTTGCGTGCCATTTTGCAACATGATTTTCCACCAAATGAGTGTTAAAATTCCCAGTTGAAGCTGCATACCAATTTGATTTGAGTTACCGTTGCTTCATCTTTGATTTGTTTCACACTCCAATAAACTTCCATTTGTCCACCCGCTATCGCTTCCCTCCCAACATTGATTCACCATCATACATAGGTAACTCAAATTTCACATCAAGCTTAAGTAAAGGCATATCATGTTTATGTTTGTGGGAATGTTTTCTCATGGTGGACTTTGAACTTGTAATTGAAGAAGAAGAAGTTGATGGAGAAGAAGGAGGTGAAGGAGGAGCTTTAGAGGATCCTCTCCTCTTCACTTTTGCCTTTGAAGATTCACCTTGAATCACTCCCTCTTCCCATCCAAGTAATCATCATATAAAACCTCATCATCTCCGACATGGCAAAAAAAAGTATTTTGAAACTTACCTCACACATGAGAAAGTCCCTCGGGATGCCATCTTCTTCCTTTGAGAAGTTCTTCGATCCAATCTTAGATTCTTCTTCTAACAAGTTCACCATGACTTAGATTTTCCCGGTAATCATGCAAACTCAAACCAACCAACTACCGCTCGATACCACTTGAACCAAAAGATCTTTAAAGACTATGGTTGAGTTTCAAAACATGAGTTGATTAACCATTCAGGAATTTGATGAAAGAGGAAGAATTAAGTATGTAACATAGCAGCCATAATAATATATACAAATATGAAATTAATTATAAAGAAACATCAAACCATAAAAACAAGCTTGATAACAAAGTTCGACAATGTTGCCTACGTCTATGGGCCTATGTCTCAGTGGGTGAGGATTTATTATTTCTCTTCAAAGCTTCAAAAGTACATCATAAAAGTGCCAAATGGATTAAAAATGGATCTGGATGTTCTCAAGTAGATCTCAATAACCCAACAAAATTGACGGCACCGAAAACGGATGAACTAAGCTCCCGGAAATGGCCCGCAAAATTGCTCTCCTCAATGGTTTCCCTCGTATAAAAATGGCTTTGATTTGCTAATTATTCAACATTTATCCCTCTTCCTAACATGTCTAAGGTTTCCAAGAGCCTCTGTTTTATATGTATTTCAAGTAGGTAACATCCTCCCAACTTCCGCTTAAAATCTGGCCTCAAAAAGGGCTCTTGATCCTCCACACACGCCAAAATCTTTCAAAACTGGCTAAAAAATCAAATAAAATCTTAACATATAGTTAAAACCCAAAATGGAAAATATTGGGAGAAACCCCTTATCTTAGGGCTCCAGGTCACATGGGACAAGTCCATGTGTCCATAGGCTAGCGCGCCCCTGGTCATTAGCCCCCAAACTTCGGCCCTTGGTCACATGTGTGGCCATATGTTCACAGCCTTGAATTCCACGCGCATGCAAAATGGTTAGATCAAATACCAGCCCGAATACGCGCTTGGTCTATGGATAGCCCCTCACGACCGCACTAACCCCTCAAACTGAAGTCAAAGTATGCTTAATACAGGCAAGGTTATATGGATACTGTTGCTCCTTTATCAGCTCAAAATACATTGTTTGTAAGCTTAAATATAAGGTTTAAACCTTATATTGCTAAAGAATTACGTATGGTCAGCCCTACCGCCAAAACCATTCCCCACACTCGGAGAAGTCAGTTTGACTCTTTGGGAGTCCGCGAAAATTTTACCACGCCATCTCAACCTAGTGCCTCGTGTTCTTACCTAATCGGGACCACGCGGCAACTGGCCATCATTTGACCGTAAAAAGACACTTATCACCAAATCATTCGCCCACCTATATGCCAGCATGTATGTCCTGTCAGCGTGCCAACTCACTATCACATCATTGTACCTAAGCATGTAACGGTCAACCGCCACCGCCAACATTGTATGGATTCATAGCCAGCAACATTTTGCATGTTTGGAAAAACGAATAGAACGCGATATATTTCACATATGGTGTCTGTTTGAGTAAGTAAATATATGGTCAGAATCGGATCAATGAGCCTGACGCGATGGATTTGGTTTCATTTGATTCTGAGAGATTTGATTTTTTAGGCCTTCCTCGACCCATTTTGATCAATAGAGGCGAATTTTCTCCTATGGCGCATCTTCTGACAAACCTAAAGAGACTGATGGGACTAGTTATTGCATGGGCCAGAGAGAGGAAGAAGTATACGGAGTATGCTCTCAAGACCATAGAAGATAATATGGAGATCATGTATGGTTCCTTTCAATCTGCTAAGGGAGATTCGATTGTATTCGAAGAGTGCAGAATTCTTGATTCTCGCAGACAATATATTTTACTAGAACATGAGCAGGCATGACATCTTAAAAGTTGAGCCATATGGATAGAGGTGGGAAACCAAAACATTAATTTCTTCTAGAACTTTGCAAATCATAGGAGAAATAAGAATTCATTCTGGGAGCTTGAATATTCTCAAGGTAATTTGGTGTGTGGGTTTCAGAATTTGGCGGCTTTAGGTGTAGATCACTTCAATGGATTATTCAATGAGGCTAAACAAATCAAGATGGATGTTATTCTAAAACAATTGGCCTTCTTTTCTCATCTTATCTCTGATGAGAACAATTTTGATTTATATAAATAAGTCTCTCTTGAAGAATTGAGGGGAATTCTATCATCCCTCAAAAAAGAAAAATCACAGGCTGGATGGTTGGACTGTCGAATTTTTTGAATATTTATTTGAGATGTTGGGTAGTGATCTGCTTCAGGTGGTTGAAGAGGTGATAACATCGAGTAAGCTATTTTCTTGTATAATTGTCACATCTACGCTCTCATTCCAAAGAAGGATTTCCTTGTGACTTTTGATGATTTTAGGCCTATAGCCCTTTGTAACTTGGTCTTTACAAAATTATTGTGACTCAACGTTGTTCGCCTTAAGATGAGCTTCATCAATTACAGCGGAACAGTTCGAGTTCTTGAAAGGTCGACTAATTCATGAAGCTATAGGATTTGCGCAAGAAGGGATTCATACTATCAAAACCCATAAAAGATAGTGTTTGGTGGTCAAGATAGACCTATCAAAGGCTTATGACAAGGTTTCAAGGACTTTACCTTGTCTTTTGCTCCTACATGTGGGTTTTGACCTACCCATGGTCAAATGGATTATGGCATGTGTCACCTCTATCTCATGTGATGTACTTATAAATGGGATTGGTTCCCCTTTCTTTCATCCAGGTCGTGGCTTGCGCCAGGGTTGCCAATTCTCTCCCTACTTGTCTATAATGGTAGTGGATTGTCTTACTCGAGCTTTATGTGATGCAAAAAAAAGTAAAAGGTTTTCTTGGGGTTCGATTAGGGTGTTTGGTTAACCTTACTCACTTGTTGTTCATATATGATATCTTGATCTTTTGTTCATGTGCAAATCATGATGTTTCAGTTCTCAAAGAAAAATTGGCTATATTTAGTAAGGCTACTGGTATGATCATCAACAAGGAAAAATATGCCATTTATTTGGTGGATGACCAGGGATAGCATAGACTTTTATTTGAATCACAACTAAGTTTCTTTGTACACGCAATGGGGGATGGATTCAAGTATCTCATCTTCAACTTCAAGCCAAATAGTTATGGGAATGAAGATTGGTTGTGGTTGGTGGTTCGTGTTGAGACAAGAATACATTTCTTGTGTAATAGATAGATTTCGTGGTGAGGTGGCAGACTTGTGTTAATCAAATCTTTAATTGAAGCAATTTTTGTATATTGGCACTTGTTGGCTATCATTTCTAAAGGGATATTGGTAAGAATACGTAAAAAAAAATGAACTTTCTCTAGAAAGGAAGTTATGATTACCTTGGATCACATCTTGTGAATTGAAAATGTCTTTCAAATTCAAAAAGTACAGGTGGATGGGGTATAAAAAATTGGGTTCTCTTTCGGTGTGCTATGGTGGAAAAATATCTATGGGTGCCTTTGTCATGAGATAGTATATGGTGGAATATATTAATTACTAAATGCATCAAGCCTAGAAAATTCATAGATTAGATTTGTCAACAAAGAAAATCAGCCTCAAATATATCTTGTCAATGGAGGGAACTCATAGACGCTTTTCCTCTGATCGACAACTTCTTGGCCTGGAAAGTGGGGTCGGGAAAACAGGTTTGGATCGGGGTAGATTCTATATTTGGTTGTGGTAACCAGTTCTTATTTCCAGGATTATTAGTGGAGCAACTTCGAGAAATGGGGATCTTCACCCTCAATTGTATTGGAAACCCTACCACCTCTACCATCTAGTGGAAAAAAATGGTATTCAGCAAAAGAGATAGGTTTGGAAAATATTTGGTTTGAGGATTGGTCTCTTTTTATGAATTCTCTTATACTAGCTCATGTTCACATATCATACGTAGAGGATGAGCTAGTTTGTAACTTCCCAAACACGGGTGGCACGTACTCAACGAATTTGGGATACCAAGATTTGATCAATGATGAGGGCGGAGATAATTGTTTGTGGTACAAACCATTATGGCTCCTGAAAGGGTTGTTAAAGGCTAAGCTATTTTTCTAGCTCATCCTTCATAATCGAGTGCTCACATGGGAGAGAATCAAGTGCAAGGGGAAACAAGGTCTTGGATTATGTTATATGTGCAAACAATCGGATGAAATTTCGGTCCACTTGTTTTTAAAATGTGAATACACAAGGGAGGTATGGTGGTGTTGATTTTTCAATAGACAACGTTGTTGCTAATGAAGTTCATTCCATTTTTAGCATTTTAACCATAACCATTAATGCTGCAACAACCAAGATCACAAGAAGACTACATGCACAGTTGGAACACAAGAAGTATCAAGGGAAACCCTTCAACAAGGGAAGAAAATCCAATCAAATCCTTTGCTATATTCTTCAAGAGAAAGACCTTAACCACCAAGAAAACCTAGCACAAAAGAGGGTGCTCAAACCCTAGAAGACTAGCAAGTGCCCAAGAGAGTACTTTTCCCAAGAAGGTGTACTTGCTGAAATTTCCAAACTCACTTGAAAGATATGATTCCTCACAATGGGGAATTTACCTTACTTATATTAACCCCAACTCCACAACAAGTTCCCTATTGGCACAACAAGGCTAACCCTCACTAACTTATTACTACTACTAATATTAACTAGATTAATTATCTTTACATTAATTACTCGGCCATGACAGGGCCAATATGTACCCTTTACATTACAATTAGTTACAAACATGTCCTGACTCTTTGAACAATATAGCAAGGATCTTGTACACCCACTAGTGCTCATCCACTAGGCACATCCATAGGGTGTCCATATCTCGCTCATCAGACATAATAATGTATTAATCCACTTCTTCACCAGTGCTCACCCACTAGGATTACGTTCACCGCGTTTCATCCACAAGCACGCCCACTCACCGCATCTTCTTCCCACCGCGACACAAGAGAGCTCCAGAGTTTTCGGCCAAATCTTCTACCGAGGAGGCTAATACATCATCTTCGCTATGTTCTCGCAAGTGGACGATGCACCTGAAGACTTTTGATTTCCATACATTCACCTTGTGCTTCTACCACAGTAATCGCCCAACTGCTAGACACCTTCAACGGTTACACAGAGAATAACTGAGTTCTTTCTCAACTGTATGGAGGTGCGGAGGTCATACCCACGCTCCAACTCTGTCTCGATAGGAACCACACACCCTCTTCATGGACTTTCTCTCGGGTTTGTAATCTGTAGAATATCTTACATGGTTGCAATGATCCGCATCTCACAGTTTGTAAGCCGGAGAATGTCTCACATAGATGTAACTCAACAACACTCCTCTCATCTAGGGAGGCATTCTTCGGTCACGCCAAGTCTCACATGGATGTACTTTGAATTTTTCTTACAGATTCATCAATAATTCTCATCTGGGGAGGAATTCTTCACCAAGTTAGTTTGGTGAAGCATCTGAAATCCGCTCATGTGTAGGAAGGTACCGCAAGTGTACGATTTTCCTCTGATCGTGATTCGGGATATAAGGATATTTCATCTCATTGTGTTTCGATCCATCAAGAAACATTGGGCTCTCAAAGAGATTTACACACCCATCTCTGGTTTTCATCATAAGATCCATCTCATGCTCAAGTAAATATGTCGTAAGCTTTGTGAAGTCAAGATTGTTTCTCGCAGACACTACTCAATTTCATATTCTTCTCACTGGTGGTAATCGCTATAGTTTTGTTTCTCACGATCGTGAAACTATGGTAAACTTTATGGTAGAACATCAATCGGATGTGCTCTTCCGTTCCAATCGCATTACTAATCAATCGGCATATCCTCGCAAACTCAAGTTCACTTTGGAGGCATATCTCGTGCCATATCCACTGTGCCTCAGATATATCTTAATACATGTTTTGTTGTTGTCTAGTGAGTATGTCTCTGCTGACTCATGAAATGACTAAGCACATTCACTACATGGCATGAATCAAGTCTAGTGTTAACCAGATACATCAGTGATCCAATCAGTTGTGGATCAGTCTCATCTGAATCATCATCAATCTTTTTAAATTCATCACGGTGGATTTTTCATTCTTTCATACTTGAACTTCTTGTATATTTTCCTTAACTCGGGAAAATCTCATTGGTCCTTTGTCATACTTCTTGTTCCAAGAAGTAGTGCATCATACTCAGATTCTTCATCTTGAATTCAGAAGTTTAAGGATTACTTGTATCCAACAACAAGGCTTTCTGAATAAGTCATCAAAATCAGGCTCTCGTCATCAACACTGTAATGATATAGGTTTGGATCAGCAACACTCTTGTTGAAATCCAAACTCATCAAGAATTTATCTATCTGATATAATTTCCAACTCATGGATGGTAGTATGGATGGAAGTGTATCGGGTTTATTGAATCAAGTGTCTCATCATAGACAACTCCCTCTGTTTGTGAGAATCCTCTGGCTATAGATCTTGTTTTGTATTTCTAGACACTTCCATCAGCGGCACGTTTGATCTTATAGATCCATTTGGAAGTTACCACAGACTTCCCTTCTGGTCCCTAAATAATATATTATGCATCATTCTTTAAAATATATTGGTATTCTTATGTCATCGCATCTTGCCATACATGTTCTCTTGTTTCTCATCTAAGACAAGGAGGCTCAGCATCAATGAGGTGGTTCATGACTGAAGAATAGCTCGAAAATCTCTTTTGTTTTCTCGAAATGTGCCTTGAGAGGCTTGTATGTTTCTCTGCCTCTTGCAGAGTGAGTCTAGGTAGGCCTTTTATTCCCTACTGCAATATCTCTGAACATATCAACTGGAGCAACTTGAATAATGTTTGTCTCCCTTTGAGTTGTTGAAGGGGGAGAAGGTATTGTCTTATTGTCAATCTCCATCTGAGGTTCTCTAGGTTTGTTGAATGGGTATTTATTCTTTAAGGACAACATCTCTGCTTGTTCTCGCATAATAATCAATTAAATATGGTTTGGACTCCTGTACCAAGGATAATGGTCCAAGTCTTTGAGGGATCCCATACTAGGGATCTATTCAAAAACTGCAATCAACTATAAAATTTGAAATCAATTGATTTACCTGGTTTGTAGTCATGATTTAGTTTTAGAGGAAGTACTTATCCTCTCTCTTCTTTTCATTCTTGTGAGGTGGGTCTGGATCAATGTCAACGGTGGAAGCATATTGTCTTCCCTTCTTCCTGGTTGGACAGTTTCTTGCATAGTGTCCATAATTGTCACATCTGAAGCACTGGATTTTTGAAACATCTCTTCTTTGATAACCTAGATTTGATGAAGACTTTTCACCTTTAAACGTTTGCCTAAAATTTCTTTTGAATTTTCCTCCTTTCTTTGTACGAAGTGCAAGAGCATGATTTTCTTCTGAGGAATCTTTCACTCCTCTATTTCTAAGTCTAAGTTCTTCTTGAGTACAATATGTCCATAGATGATCAAAGGTTGGTAGAGCTTCTCTTCCACTAATACTCTGAAGGAAAGGCTCCCACGTTTTTGGAAGCTTGTTGAGAGTGGTTAAGAAAAGTTCTCTATCAAACATGATTTCTCCAATGGTCTCTAGTTGTTCTTTAATCTCTGATAACTTCATAAAGAAGATGGAAACTGTGTCACCCTTCATCATCTTGGTACTTTGAAGTTGGCTCTTCAAGGTAAGATCTCTGAGGGTGTTGTCACTTTCAAACATTTATTTTAAAGCTTCATACATATCATAGGTTGTCTTCAGGTTAGCAATACGAGGTAAGAGATGATCTCTTACTGAGTAGATGATTAATTTTCTTGCTTTGACATCTTCCTTTCTTATCTTCTTCTCTACATATGTAGTTATGTCTGGTAGGGTTTTAGTTACCACATCCAAGATTTCATCTTCTTCAAGGGTGACTTGAAGCCTTGATTTCTAGGAGCTAAATTTGCTTGCTCCATCAAGCCTATCTTCTACTAAGGCTTTGTTCTTCATTTGATTTGTTTCTTCAAACTCTCGCCAGCTGGATTTTGAAAACCTAATGATTAGGTTGAATTAGTGACCTTGGATTATGTTGGACTTATGACTACCAACAATCAACTTGATAGTGTCACATAGATGCTTGTTGATATAAGAAAAATGTTTCTTCAAAAATCTAAGATTAATATTCTGCGGGAAATTTTGGCACCCTAGAAACCCTAGGGCCAAAAAACTCAAAATTCTCGGAATTTAATTTTAAGAGCTTCTGGAGATGTGCTGGAGGAGGTTGTAGTCTTCTATGCCAAATATATCCCTAGCATCCAAGTATCAAGGGCTAGAACACCATTGAAAGGAGGGTCGTACGAAATTTTCTGGAAACCCTAGAAGGGTTGTACGGTTCTACAAAAGGTGAGAGTAGACTTGGTGGATGCTTGTGCAATGGGTTCTTTCAAGACCTATGCTATGATACCATGTTGATTTTTCAATGAGCAAGGTTAAGCATGAAGTCCGTTTCATTTTTATCATTTAACCATAACCATTAATGTTGCAGCAACCAAGATCACAAGAAGAAGCACCATGCACAAGAAGTATCATGGGAAGCCCTTCTCAACAAGGGAAGAAAACCCAGCCAAATCCTTTGTTATATTCTTCAAGAGAAAGACCTTAACCACCAAGAAAACCTAGCACACAAGAGGGTTCTCAAACCCTATAAGACTAGCGCCCAAGAGAGGTGCATACTTTTCCCAAGAAGGTGTACTTGATTAAATTTCCAAACTCACTTGAAGATGTATTCCTCGATGGGTAATTTACCTTTACTTATACTAACATGAATCTATCAACAGAGGTAATCTATTGAGTATCGGGGCCGACCTCACTAACTTATAATATAATTGATATTAGCGGATTAATTATCTTTACATTAATTACAGTCCACATTAAGGTGGGGTCGACACAGCACCCGCTATTACAATTAGGGTCTGAATAAATTAGAGCTCTTGAAGAAGAATATAGCAAAGGGATCTTGCACACCCACTAGTTCTCATCCACTAGGGGCATCCATATGGATATCCATATCTGCAGCTCATTGCATTACAGAGAAGAACCACTTCTTCACTGGTGCTTTCGATAGGATTCACATGTTCACTTATGCTCATCCACAGACACGTCCACTCAACCGAGATTTTCTTTCCCCATTACATAGGAGAGCCATCTGGAGTTTCTCATCAGCTCTTACCTTTCGGAGAGGCTATTACATCATCTTCATTTTTGTTCCTCCTTGTGATGCTGACACTTTGGGATTTTACATGTTCACCTTGCGCTCGATAGGGCATGTCCAACCTCCTGAATCCACCTACTCATTTCGTTACATAGGAGAATCATTTGGAATTATTCTCAACTCTGCAGCTATGGAAGCGGAGTCATCTCTACGTTCAATTTGTAATGCCGGATAGGAACCACACACCCTCTTGAGTTTACATCCGGAGTTTGTAAAATTTTGGAGAATATCTCACATGGATGCCATGATCCATATCTCACAGGTTTGTAGGTATTTGGAGAATGTCTCCTATAGTTGCAATCATCAACAAGTGGGACATTATTGCTCAACTGAAAGTGAGGAATCTATGGTCCTGAGAAACATTGATTGAAAATTTTCAAAGTTCTTTAAATACCATCAATCAAAATCTCTCAAGGTGTTTCCATTGCTTGTCTTGTGGGCATATGGGTAGCGCGCAATGCTAGTTTGTTTAATGGTTCAGGATGCCCTGCTTTCAAAACCTCTCATCGGATCCTGGCTCTCCTCCATTTTTACATTGTTTCCTACTCTATAAAGGAGTCGAGAGTTGTAAGTCTCGTTGACATCAATCAAAATGTCTCATGGGGGTTCTTCGATGACGCATATCAAAGGTATGATTCTAGGTGTGGATTCGGTTTTCAACTGCATATTTCAAATTCCAACTTCATTTCTAGTAAAGTGAACATAAGCAAAGGCACTAATAATAAAGATGAGTTAATAGCTTTATTTTATTTGCTTAAATGTACTTTGGACAAGCACATTATGGAGATTCATGTATTTGGGGATTCCAAAATTTCCATTGATTGGATGTCTGGGAAAACTCTTCTAGATAATACAAAACTTTAAGTCCTGGGTCAGAGATTAAAGATCATTGCTAACACTTTTTCTTCAATTTCCTTCTAGCATATTTTTCGTGAATTAAATGTGGCAGCTGAAATTTTGTCAAAAGGTTCTCTATATCTGCCAGAGTTTCACTTGATTTAGAAAGAATTCCTATAAGGAGAGATTATCTCCATCTGGGATGACAAGATTCTATGAGGTATTTTGTTTCCTTTTTGTATTGATTTTGAAATCAAGGGTTGATGTGTCTTGGATGGTGTTTTAGTTATTTATGGAACTGTTTTGATGATTCATCGAAAAAAAGTTAAGTCATGCACCTTGGGCGCCTATGGATTGTAAATCTTCCTTTGGTGAAATAGAAGTTACAGGGTTTTTTTGCGAAAAAAAAAATGTTCACCATCCTCACCAATATCACTAGATCTGCCATTAGACTCTTCACTTTGAGGAAAATCAACATCACTATAGTGCCATTAAATTCCCCATTTAAGAGAAAATATTCATCATAATCATCATCATTGTCGATGCCTTTAATTCCCCACTTGGGGGAAAAGATTCATCATCAACAGTGCCGCTAAATTCCTCACTTGGAGGAAAGTTTTCATCATCATCGGTGCCTTCAAATTCTTCTCTAAGGAAAATGTTATCCTGCATCATGATTGCATTTCAATTTCCACTTAGAGGAAATATTCATCATTATTAATACCACCATCATTTGAACAAACATCATATTTCTCATCTATATTGATGCTACCACTGAAATCTTCACAAATAGGAAGATCTTTATCTACATCATCATCACCGACTCTTCTATAACAATTCTTAGTAGGAGTATTGCATGTGTCATCATGAATGTCTGGTTATTCCATTAAAGTCATCATTAGGAGAAGATCTTCCGTCATAATCATTTAAACTATTATCAAAATCATCATTTGGAGGTAGATTTTCAAATTGTCCACATCATTGGTGTTACTATTTTAACTGCTGAGAAGAATGATCACCATCATTAATTGCCTTGAAATTCCTCAGAATTAGGAATTTTTTCATCAACATTCTCAATATCAATGTTTGCACTACAATCAAACCCTGATTGGGTGAAAAATATAACTCTTCATTGTCATTGGAGGTATTTTTATCATATTAGAGGCATTCCTATATGGCCAGGTTTTAAAATATTTTTATTTGTTTATTATTTTTTCTCGTTATCTTGCAATAGTTATTTTGTTTATTTTCACAATAGTGTCATTTTTTTGCATATAATTTTTAGTTTAAATAAAAAATAAAGTGTGATTTTGCTCACTTTATTGTTTGTGAGTTTTTAAATTTAAAAACATAGAAACTTTATTATTTGTAAAACAATATATTATATTCAATGTTTTTCATCGAGGATAAATTACATTAATGAGGCTATCTATGAATATCTCTAAATCAATACCTTTACTTATAGCCTCCAAAACTATAATTGGTGCTTCTAAGATTGCTAAAAAACAAAAAACTAGCACTTTTGTTCAAGATCCGTCAATTGAGCCACCAAAAATTATGAAAAAAGATAAAGATTTGAAATCCGTTGGGAGGGAAAATAAACTAGACCATTCTTTCTATGTGAAGGATACGCATAGCATTAATGAAGAAAATATATTTTTGTATTGTGTTGATTTTGAACACATGCAATCAAATTATCAAGCAATTAACTTGTAAAGATATAAATGTGTGCTTTAAAGCTTTGAAACATGTGGTTTTCTAGTTCTTTCTGACTTTTTTCAAACCTCTTATGCAAGGCCCATCCTTAGGGATTGCACCATCAAATATATATATGTGTGAATTGTCAAGCACAAAGATAGTTATGCACTCGTGAAACAAGCCAAGACAGTGAAAATTAGATAAATATATTTTTGTATTGTGTTGATTTTGAACACATGCAATCAAATTATCAAGCAATTAACTTGTAAAGATATAAATGTGTGCTTTAAAGCTTTGAAACATGTGGTTTTCTAGTTCTTTCTGACTTTTTTCAAACCTCTTATGCAAGGCCCATCCTTAGGGATTGCTACCATCAAACTATATATGTGTGGTGTCAAGCACAAAGATAGTTCATGCACTCGTGAAACAAGCCAAAACATATGCCAAGATTAAATATTGTTTCAAAATGAAATTATATATGGGCAAGGTTTTACGGAACTATGTTCATTTATTATGGAAGACATCAAAATAGGAGAAGTAAATTTGTTTGTGTTTTAAGGATTTTATATATTATTATAAGTGACATGATATTTCTAGCATACTTAATACCAAAATATTTATTTTATTTTTACAAGATTTTTCCATACCAGTTTTGCATATGTTGGGGGAATTTAATTTATAGAGGAGAATATCATGGATTTCATCAATTCCATTCATATGGACAAGGCACAAAGAAATAAATAAAAGAAACAAAGAGTATGTCAATTGGTTTTAGCTTAGGTGGTTGGGAGGAATGATTTATCCTCCCCACTGACTTCAATTCTCATAAAGTGACATGTTGAGCTCATAACAAGTATATTGTGCATGTGGCTAGAAGCCATGTTGTTGGCCCAGACCTTGTGCCGAGATTATAGGAGTTTTAGGATACCATCTTAAAAATATGAGGTGGAAGTACTAGAGGTTTCCTAGGATTTATAACCTAGAGGAAAAAAGGAAAAAGAAATAAAAGAGGATTAGAGAAAGTTAAAACTATAGGGAAGAGCATGTTAAACAACAAAAAAGAAAACATGACTACTAATAAGGTTAGAAAGGTTACATTTACACCTTTGGAAACACAAAATGAGGATATTGTTAACATTGGTGCCAATGGTGTTGCCACTCTTGTTCAAAAGAAGAAGAAACAAAATTCAAAGATGCAGCCTAAGGATGTTTACATTCACGAAGATCCTTAAACATGTTGTTGATTTAGGATGAAACTCTTTTAAATCACATAAAGGAGGAGATATATTGAGTGTTTATTTTGATGAAGAATCCATGGTTAGTTCTAAATATAACAATGGAAATTCTTAACATAGTAAGGAAATCATAATGCCAATTGTTTCTCTAAAGGATGGTGTTATCACGACAACATAAAATACCATTCAAGATCAATTAAGGAGGAACAACTTGAATGGCAATGGTTATGCATTTCAATTGAATGTGAAATAGATTTACATACCCAAATAAAGCCAAGAGAAAAATCAAATTACAAATCCACACCACCTGCATATTCACAACTTGAAAACATTGATGATGTAGAATCCATATGCATGTCACTGACTACATGGTTCTTATTGTCCCAATGGAGATTCCTAGAATGGATGCATTTTATCGATCAAAATTTAAGGATTTGTTTTTTATTTGACTTATTGTTACCTGTTATAACTCTTATTTATGATGTTTTATATGTGTGCACAACCTATTATTGTTTATAGATACTTTTTTATATGATTTATGCTCTAAAATTATCTTTGGTTGACATGATCATTCATGATGCATGTTATTCATAGTCAAAAATAATGAGAAAATACATTACTTTCTTGAGTAGTTTGCATGTCCAAGTGTTTGAAGAAAGAAATAAAATAGAATTTAATGGTACTAGAGAATGAACAATCATATCCTCATAGCTAATAACTTGTGACATGTGTGCTATAATATAAAACACCCCAGGTACATGATATTGCATCCTATCTCATAAGATAACATGTTATATGCATGAGTCGAAATATCATTCTAGCAACTTGATTGAATATCCTTCACAACATCAGCAAGCGAAATGAAGTAAGATTAGTAATAAAAATATCTTTGAAATTGATTTTGGATGTAGGGAAGTAGTTGATCAGTTTATGAAATGAGCAGAAATGAATCTGGGATCTATATTATTAACACAGATACACAATGAATAATAATGGAGATATAGTAAAACTTGGCTTCTATTCAATAAAAGAATATGTTGGTATGCAAAATGCATCTTTTTTGAAACAAGCTGCCTAGAATGGTGGTGGCTTATCTTTGATAAGAGATATGATGGTTGTGTTCATTCACTTGGAATATGAGTATAATGAAGCTCTAAAGGCTTTTTTACATCAAACATGAATTTCAAAACCCTATATGTCCAAAAGCTATACAGGAGATGGCCAAAAGTCCCGTGGGCCCCATTGGGGTAAGTTGGTACATCAACTTCGAGGTCATAAATTTTACCTCTGATCTTACGTTTTAGAGCGCCCTTGATAAGCGTTGGAAGGTTTATCCAAGGACTACGTGTACCATCACACTTTGACACCATTTTATCATATGATTAATGGCAATCCCAAAATCGTTGTTTAGAGACCTCAAGCTTGACCCCCAAAGGGTCAAGGGACAGAAAGCTAGAAATAAGCTGCCAAAATGGCTGCATGTAGATGTCGGTTGGAATAGGTGGGTGGCCCGCAATATCCACCTAGATCATTCTCCCCTTAGGAAGAAATGGTCTCCATTACATTGAGTTCCCCATCATATAGGAATTTTTTGTTGAATTTGTACAGGTGAGACCCTTGCCTTGGTGTAGGAGTTTCCTGCTTTGACAACCCGATAAATATGGATATCTATTGTGAGTGCCCTTGACCTATGTGTCCACGATCCGATCAGTGGATGCATGTTCCATCTAGCCATGGTTGATCTATGTTAGTGTCAATTGTTCTACTATCTACAGATGGTGTAGATAATGGTGGAAAATATGAATTGAAGGAGGTCCACATTAAATATTGGGTGCAAGCCAAAGAGGGGAATGTTGAGCTCAAAATCATTGTCTCCTCGGCCTTGGTGATGGTGTAAGGTCTATGAAGTGGATGAAGCTTATGATGGGGCCCCGTGGGTGTTTTAAAGTGCAGCAAAGATTTATCTCACCGGGCTTGTGTGGCGCTTTCGATGTTGATCATGTGTTGTTTGTACTTGGCATTGGACTTATGTAAAAAATCTTGAACCTGTTAGCATATGTGTTGGATCCACTCAATGAACCGGAGTGGCTTTTACGGCGGTTTGGGCATGGCATGATGCTGCTGGAGGTGGCATGAAATGATGCAACATCATAGATCAATGGTTGAAATCCAACCCACTGTGAAGGGGATGGTTAGTTGAGCTATCGAATGGCTTTTTTTTTAGCTATGTTGAACATAGGAAAACTCTCATCCATTTTATTGGGGATTATTGGAATTGTACATCTGGGATATGCACAATCATCAGGTTGATGACCTTCGGTTTGTGCATCTGTATGGGGTGGAAGGTGGATTTAGTGAGCTTGGTGTCCGGCAGTGACGAGGAGGTCGACCAAAATATGTTGAAGAACCGGCTAACTCCGATGTAAGGATAATGGTTTGGCTGGTATCCCAAAATGCCCATGCTCATTGAAGAAGAGCTTAGGAGTGGCCTCTACTATGATGCTCATCTTGGCTAGAATCTCCATCTTGTAAAAGCGATCAACCACCACAAAAACAGTCATCTCCCGCTTGGTTGATGGAAGGCAGACATGTAGTCTATCGATATGTATTCCTAGGTCCTTTCGGGGGAGTAGGAGAGGGTGTACATACCTTGTTTCTTAATGGCGGTTTGGAAATGGTAGGCAATACGAGGAGCACGATATGCTTGTTGACATCATGTCAAATTCTCAGCTAATAGAAATGTTGTTGAAGAGCGCAGCATCTTTTCTCACGTCGAAGTGTCCACACGACCGCAGTAGTGGGATTCCCAAATCAGCCAGCTCACTTTCTTGATGGAGCGCAAAGATGACCCAAATGCTTACGACAACTCGTCTGAAGATGTAAATTGGTGATAGTTGTGTTTGCACCCAGCATCTAGTAGGTGTCGGTGAAGTCAGGATCTTTATCATACAGTTGGGTCCATCCGGAGGTCGATGGTGGAAGTTTAGCGGTGTAATTGATGTTGTGCAAGTGGAGGCGGTTGAAGTGATCGATGTGTCAGTGCTTTTTGTCTAATACTTGATGTTGAGATGGAATTGATGCAAGTATGTGGACCACTTTGATGGCGGACGTGCACCAAATTACTTGTTTCTGCATGAACTACAATGGCTTATGATTGATGTGGATGATTGTCTCTTGCATGATAATGTAATTCCCCAGCGGCGAATTGCCTGATGGAGAATTACATTGTTATGCGTAAGTAGAGGTACTTATAGATGACATCGATAGTGTATCACTATATGATAGACCATGGGATATAAATGTTGAGTGAGAACTCATACGGCATAGTTTGAAGCATGTCTAGATCAAAGGGTTATTTGCCAAGTCGGGTAATGGGCATTGGGAGTTGAGCACAAAGCGTTACTTCAAATCGCGAGCAGCATTGTTGTAGCGAGGCCCTACGAACTGTCTACCACCACCCACAGTTTACTTGGTTGAGGGCCCATGCAATATGGGAGAATCCCAACATGAACTGCGATAGAAATTGGCAAGGCCTAAAAAGATCACGAGAGCACTTCGGTGAAATTAGTTTAGGGTTAGTGGAGTCACGAATGACTGGATGTGGATGGATCTACACATACCCCATGCTCATCAACAATGTAGCCCTCCTAGATATTGGACCATGTCATCGCAGAAGAGAACATTTTCCAATTTTGCATATAGCTTGTGATGTCATGGGAATTATGCGGAGACCCTCTTGAATATGTTACCAGAGTATTGCCTTGAATTCTTCATTTGTAGATGAGATGTCATCTAGATACACCCCACAAAAGAATTGGTGAAAGATCACAAGATATCATCCATCATCATGAAATTTATTTAGAGACTACCATTAGACCAAGGGCATGACCAACCATTCAAAAGACCTTATTTGGACTTGAAGGTAGTTATCCATACATCTTTCTGCTCTATTGGTACCTGATGGTAGCGGACTTCAGATCAAATCTTACTAAAGTATTTGGCCCCTTGAGTTGGTCAAGGAGATTGTCAGTTTGGGGAATGCAGTACGGGTTCGTATGATGATTTTATATAGGGCGTGTCGATGTAAGAGTCGCCCGGTCGGAATCTTTCTTCTACAAATCACGGGTGGAGAGCTTCCCACCGCATTGATGATTTGGGTGGATGTGCCTCTTTAAGGTAGTTCTTGGATCGACACTTGATCCCGCCGTTTTTCTAACGATGACGTAGAATGGCCCATTGGAGTATGATCGTCGGGGGTCGGATCGATTTAATGATTGCCAACTTCGGTCTGTGAGGTACCATTGTGGGTGAGTAGAATATGTATTTGTATTTCTCCACAACCTTATCCACTTGCTTCTATTGTGTGGAAATCGGTTGTGGAGGCCATGGATTTGGATACAACCTTCCTCTCACTTTGAAAGCGAATCACGAATAAGAAAAACTTCCTCGTCTGAGATATGAACTTCCTACATTACTTGGGCGAGATCAAAATGGCAATAGGTCGATACCTGGAGTATCCTATACAATTTCTTGTCCAAGTAATAATAACATTGTGAAGGCCCTGGAACTCTACATATCTGACATGGCGTTCCATAGAAATAAGAGTTGGCCCAAAGAACATCCCACAAACTTCAAGGGAAATGGCATCACACAATACAACTATCTTTGAAGGAAGCGATGTAAAGTAGAATGACGGCATTGGATAACACAAGGGTCGGCTTCCTTAGCGGGCCATCAATGGTGTAGATATGGAATTACAACATTGTCAGCGGAGACGATTAAAGCAACGACCTCCACGGTGAGATGAGATTCTTTTTAATGCTACCCATTATATCAACGATGAAGTCTTGGCTGCATACCCATATATGTGAAGATAAGAAAGAGCTTTTCCTTCCCTCATGTCGGGTTCATCGGGCTAGATCTTGGTAGTAGCTTGATGACATTGGGTTCTCATGTCGGTTCCGAACACATCGATTCAAAGGCTTTCACATTTATACAATGTTGCTTTGAGCAGCAATCCATGGCTCGTATGAGAGGCTCTTATGCGATGCTTTGCACTTCGGTGTCTTTCTTGATCTTTCCATTGTCCTTCTTTGTTCACATTAGGCCGGTTG
Organism: Picea sitchensis; assembly: GCA_010110895.2. Taxonomy (NCBI): domain Eukaryota; kingdom Viridiplantae; phylum Streptophyta; class Pinopsida; order Pinales; family Pinaceae; genus Picea; species Picea sitchensis. Next base: position 719,184 of record SNQJ01S0001021.1, on the reverse strand, counting down.
TCCTAAGGCTATCCATCATTGCTCTGCCCTTTGTTCTATGAGTTGGGGATTCCCGCCACCTTACTGCTATGAGGTTCCCGGATTAAGCTACATCGTCTTTTGTTTAGCTTTTGCTTGATTTTGACAACATATTGATAGAATTTGCGCCCGGGGCCGAGATGTCAGAGCTCCATTGCTTGGATGTCGCAATGTTATGACAGAGGCTCTTATGGAAGTCGCACCACTTCCCGGTGTCTTTCTTCGTCTTTCCATTGTCCTTCTTTGTTTACGGCTTAGACCGGTTGTCCTAAGGCTATCCATCTTTGCTCTGCCCTTTGTTCTACAGGTTGGGGTTGCCCTTGCCCTGCTTCTGCTGTGAGGGGTTCCCAGACCCAAACTGTCGCGTCTTTTGTTTAAGCTTTTGCTTGATTTTGACAACATATCGATAGGCCGCGCCCAAGGACGAGATGTCCAGAAACTCCATTTATGTATGGATGTATCTATGCAGATCGTCGTGGTACTTGAGCACTAGATGTCGCTCACAATATTTGATACCCAGCTTGGTGCATAAGGTATGGAAGATATTTGTGAATTCTGGCATTGTTTGGTCCCTTTCTTGCCACAGTGTGGTCCATATTGTATACAGGTCATCATAACTTCCAACGTGGTAGTATTGTTCCTTAATAGCATCCCTGAAGGACTCCCAGGCAAGTGTGATTGTAAATAATGAGGGTTCCTTTGTTGTCTTTTGCTCACAAAAATTCTCCCACCAATCTTTGACATGGGGGACAGCTTTGAGGAGCGCAAATGTAATATTTTCTCTATTGGAAAAGTTATGGACAAAAAAATATCCTTCTAACAAATTCAACCGTTTGTCTACAGCATCTACGTCTATCTGACCTTCAAATATAGGAATATCAAAGTTGATATGTACCTTGAAGGGGGCGGCGCCTCCGCTTGAGGAAGATGCATCGCTTGTTGGTAGTCGTAGAAGGATTTGCGCAAAACTATCCATCATCTTGTTCCTCTGTTGCGCGAGGGCTTCCTCGAGCAACAATTTGAAAAGATCTCTTGTCTCGTCGTCTTTCTTTCCTCCCACCATGGAATGTCGCTTGGATGTGCGAGAGCTCGTGTCCTCAAGAGAAACAAGCTCGAGACCCAACTCTTTGTACCTTGACCTCGTCGGGGACTTGCACTAAGAACGACAAGGAGAAGACCGTTACGATACCATTGATCCGAATTTTATGAGCAGAACGAAACGAATACAGATCTATATTATTAGCACAAAAATAAAATGAACAATAACAGAGATACAGTAAAACTTGGCTTCTATTCAATAAATAAATATGTTGAAACTGTAAAATGCAGACTGAAACAAGCTTGCTAGAATGGTGGCGGCTTATCTCTGAGAAGAGATGTGACAGTTGCGCTCATTCACAAGAAGATGAGTACAATGAGGCTCCAAGGGCCTTTTTACATCAAACATGAATGTCAAAACCCTAGATGTCCAAAAACCTAACCTTAGGAGTTGAAGCGCCAAAATACATGCGAGCCCCGTTGGGGTAAGTTGGTACATCAACTTCCCGGAGTTGTGACTTTTGCATATGATCTTCGTTTTAGGCGTACGATAGCCCATTGGAAAGATCTATCTAAGGACTACACATTATGTCATCACACTCTAACTTCATTTACAGTGTGACTGTGGCAAGCCCAAAAATTGTTGTTTAGGGCCTCAAAACGACCCCGGGAGTTCAAGACCCGAAAAGCTAGGAAAATAACTGCCAAAATGAAAACTACATGTGAACCAGTTGGAAGTGGTGGGTGGCCACTGATATCCACCTGGATCAGTAGTAGATGAAGAATTGTATTATTTCCTTCTATGTGGCATATTATTATACTTATTATTTTATTTATTTTTAGTATCCTTAATGATCAAGGGTCCTTTGTGAATCATATCGTATGTGATATATGAATATTATAATGGACAGGACTCCTAAGGAATAAAGATGTATAATTATTATATTGTAGATTATTAGAGATGTTTACTTGATAAGTCTTACATATCTACTATCAATTGGGTGTAGCTTGAGTGATTGAGAGGAAAAGTTGTTTCCTCCCTTTTGGATTCAAATGTCACTTTGTGACATGTTTTTCTCTGTGAGTTGATTGTTGTTGAGATGTTGACCTAGACTTGAGCCCTGGAGAATCTGGTTTACCTTAGGTACCATCCTTGGAATGAGGGGAAGTTCCCAGTGGGTTTCCCCAAGAAATGCATCACTCAAAAAAACAAAAATTAAATAAATAAATAAAATCTTGCATATCCTATTATGTTTTCTATGATCAAAAGTAAAGTAGAAATATATTATGCATGTAATGTTTTAGTGAATAGCATGTCTACATGTTGAAAATGGAATGATTGTAAGATATAAAGAATGTATAATTACTTGTTTGATATATATATATATATATATATATATATATATATATATATAGGCAAGCTCGTCAAGTGGTTGTAGCTCAATTGGTTGGGGTGGGGAGTTTTCTCCTCTCCGCCCAGGTTCAAGTCTCATCTATGCGACATGTTGCTCTTTGTGAGCCAATATTCTCGAAATTCTTGACCCTCCTATGTTCTTCGGATTTCGGGGGGGATTAATGTGGATGTAGTGAGCTTTGTGTCGTGAACCATGAAGAAAAAAATATATATATATATATATATATGCAAGTTCAATTTTTCACCAATGGGCAAGGTTCAATTCCCATGAGGGTGTTCCTGAATCCATGGGGTCACCTTGAGGTGGTGGTCGAACGTGTGGTTGCACCTAAATATATTATGTTAAATGATCTCATGACATGTGCACACATAAGTGGATAAAATCCCACCACCATGTCCTTCAATTTCTTTGTCAAATGGGTTTAGCTTGGGTGGTTAGGGAGGAGAAATGTTATCCACCCCACCTAGGTTGAAATCACACTGATGACAAAGAAACCAATGTTAAGGATGGTATAAAGCGATGAGTTAACCAAACTGGTGAGGGAGTAATAGCACCCAACCGCAAATAAAATCCCACCTTTGCAAGATAGATCCATCTCGTCACACTTAATAGAATTCCCCCTATTGCACTTGAATGAAAGTGGCAGAGGTACATAGGAGGAGGTTGGTATTATAGCTCATCCCTTCTTGTTAAATTCCATGTGCAACTTCTCCTTTGAATTTGTTTGCATGCCCATATTAAATTTTGTGAGATTTCAATTCATGGAATATAAATGTTGATGGAGTCACCCCCATTTTTTCTTAGCACTCCTTGCTTCAACAAAACCCCCTTATTTTCCATTGAGTCCATGTGGGTATTGCAATATTGGAGGACATGAAAGAATCAATGGAAGTGAAACAATCGATAACCCTTGGATTATTATAATCATTCTAGAATTGTTAGAAGTTTTCATAATGGTCGAGTTACTCGCATGGCTAATGATTATTGACCGAGGACCAAAACATTTTTAATATCCATGGATATGAGAATGAGTGACCCTAGATGTAATGCTATAACTTATGCTTGGTTGTTGGTAGTTTCCCCCAATCCCCAAGAGAAGGCTAATTCATAGATTCCCTCAAGATTTCATACAACCCCCCCAGCACTTGCCACCCCATGGTTTCCTTTGAAGGCTCCATAAAAGAAGAGAATAAATTATTTTTATTGAGATATTTAGGCTCGGAACTCATCATTTTCCAAAATAATCCTCCATGGTGGAGCCAAACTAGGCCTTCTAAAAGATAGCTTGGACTTGAGGATTCCCTCGAAGACGATGTCTCTATGTCGGAGTTTTTCTTCGACTTGAAGAGATGAAACCACAATGACTTTACTTGATTTTGAGATAAAATATTCAAAGAGGCAACCCTGTGCCTAGGCTATGACATGCCTAGGTGCACGTGGGCTTCACCTTTTTTACCAATATCTTATCACGTTCATTCATAAAGGGATTTTAAAATTCCGAAAAATAGAGTCGCCTAGGCTATGACATGCCTAGGTGCACGTGGGCTTCACCTTTTTTACCAATATCTTATCACGTTCATTCATAAAGGGGTTTTAAAATTCTGAAAAATAGAGTCAATATATTGTAGGTATTGGGGGTGTGTGGGGTAAGGAGGGTTTATAGATTTTGGAAGTATAAAAAGAGGTATTTGGTAAAAATAGGGGAATATCTAGTAAAAAAATGGGGTTTTATTATTGAAAATATGTATTAGGAGGGGGGCCAAAAAAACAATTTTGGGAGGCATTTATCAATATCTGGTGAAATTAGAGGTATTCTTTAATATTCCATGAACACGCGTGCTATGTCACAGGTTCACTAAGTGGATACCTCGTGCCTAGGTGAGGGGTGATCAAGATTAAAAATGCTTCAATTTCTAGCCAACCATATTTTCCGACACGGGTACTTGGACAATGCCATCCAAACTCACTTGAGAAGGGACTTGTTTTTTAAGGTGCCTAAGTATTTCTGATGCCAAGATGTAAACATGTCTTTCCAATTTAGGGCGTGAGCTATTGGGTGTCCCAATTCAAAGAGGGAGAGGTGTCAAGTCTAAATAGAGAATTTGCATTCCAAAAACAAATGAAATGATGACTCCTCAGCTAAGAGACAAAGGCAACATCTAGAGGGGCCTTAAATCCCTCACTTCTTAAGATTTTCTACTGTTAGAATCTCACTGTGTACCATAATCTAGCAGAAAATGTTTATTTTGGACAATTCATCTATGTTCCAAAGAGTAGATCTAGGTAGATGTGGAAGATCCTTTGTTTGTAGGGTGTATCCTTCCTTAAGTAAATAAAGACCTCCCTTTGGACTTCATCCCCTATTGTCCTTCAAGAATAGGTTGAGGGGAGTTTCTCCTTATAAGAGAGAAAACAAGGAGTGTAGTTGTTCTTAGAGAGATGTCGATGGGGAGAGATCTTTCCAACCCTTTCAAAGTCCAGAACATGCTCTATCCCATTTTGACAACTCAAACATAAAGGTGATTCCTTAATCTGTCAGCCAATCTTTGATGCTAGTTAATTTAGTATGAGAGAATAATGGGGACATTCCCATGATTCTACCCTCCTAGATATTAATAGATCTCCCATTTCTTGAAACCCAAGATAGGTGGTCTTTGATAATTTGTGTCTCTTCCTTGCAAAGCCTCCAAACCAATAACCCCTTTTCTTCCATAATATGTCAATCCAAGCATCTCTCTCTATTTGAGATAAGGTATTTTTCAAAAGGACAGAATTCCACCATTATTTTCATCCTATTACCAACCTTCAAAGAATTTTGGCATAGGCAGAGCTAAGTAAATTAATTTGGAATCTTTGATACCTAGCCCATCGTTTACTTTAAAAGTCCACACTTTGTCCCAATTGACCAAATGGAATTTTTTTGTGTTGGTCTTCCCCACTTTCTATAGAAATTTTTGGATCGTCTTTCCAATTTGATGTGACGTGCCAATAGAAGCTATCATGGTTGAGCCTTGATACATAAGCAAGGCCAACAAAACAAACTTAATCAGTGATCCAGACTAGGCAGAGAATGACATGAAGGCGGAGATATAACAAGGAAACACACGGAGATATTGCAAGAAACACAGTGATACAGTGAAACTCAGATTCTATAAATGGATGGAATACTAAACATTGTAAAATGCAAAGCACACAAACTAGCTAGAATGGTAGTAGTTTATCCCTGAAGAGAGATATGTGGTTGTTATGCTCATTCACAAGAAGTTGATTACAAAGAGGTCGACAAAAGTATTTTAACATAAATCATCAATGAGAAAACCCTAAACATCCAAAACACTAACCCCAAAAAGTGGAACGCCAAAAGGTTTGTGGGCCCCGATGTGGTTAGTTGATACATCAACTTCCCGAGGGCATAACTTTTGCATATGATCTCCATTTGGGGCGCTTGATATCCGTCGAAAAGATCTAGTTGAAAAGCAAATATTTTGAATGGCCCAATAATGCCTTTGGCTAACTACTAGGCATTGTCGTGCCAAAAAAACATCATTTAGGGCCTCAAAACAGCCTCGAAAGTTTGGGACCCAAAAAAGTATAGGAAAAATGCCAAGATGTGGAACCATTCTGAATTAGTGGAACGGGTGGGTGGCAACTAGTATCCACTTGGATCGGTCCTACCCCCTTGGCAATAAATAATCCCCAATGCGTCAAGTTCTTCCATCACGTGGGGAAACTTCTTTTGAATCTGAGTCATGGTGAGCCATTTTCCCTAGTGAAGAATTTGCTCTGCTTTAACGACCCGATAGAGTTGGATGTTCTATTGGTGGGTGCCCTTAGTCTTAGTGTCCATGATCTGATCAATTGTTTCATGCTGAGTATCTGGTAGGTGGCAGCAAAGTCATAGTCATTGTTGTATAATTGTGACCGCCCAAAGGTCTCATGCCCGGAGGAATTAAGATCTATGGTTAGCGCCACAACCAAGGGTCGACTGAGGCAATCTACAACATGGTTGGTGTTGCCCTTCTTGCATTTGATGTTCAAGTGGAATTGTTGCAGGTACGTGGACCACTTCTAATGGCGGTCATTCCTCTCAATCCTTGCCCCTTCTCATCCCTATTCTTTCTTCGGGGAGAGATGACTACATAGTCTTGCAAGCGTTCCAATATGGGCAATCTTCAGTGTCTTTACTATTGACTTCAATGCCAAGGGGAAATAACAAAGCTCAAAGTTTCCATGGCCACTAAGGATGAACAAATCACGTGCATCCAAAGGGTAATTGAATCTCTCTTCCTATAGAAGGCAATAGACCATCCCTGGGTAATTGGGACAAAATTTACAAGCAACTTGATGCCTTGAGATGTTGGGAAGAGGAAACTAGGTTGGATACACCCCATTTTCATCTACAATGGTACCAATTTTCTTTTTCTAATTATAGTTCAACATGAGGTAGTTGCATTGTGAGGGATGATACAACCCCCACCCCTTAATGATCATGCCTTGCAAACCATTTCTCCTCTCGAAGTTGGCAACAAAATCAAGGGCCCTGTAGTGGATTCTCCATTGGAAAAAGAGCACCCAATCAGTATTTGAATATTTTGTCGTATTTGAATATTTTGTCAATCACTGATTTTGTGTAGAAGTTTTATTAATTTGCACACCAACATATTTGAATGTATCCTTTATAATAGCAATAAAAACAAAATATTAATATTTCCAAGGTTTAAAGTTGGTAGACAAACTCTCATTTTTATAATCATGCTTCATTTTTGCCAATTCACTAACATATCAATCATATAATATGATTGATATAAACCATGAACTTTATTGTAAAAAAAAATAGTATCTCTCTCTTCACATGAAATAAGCAACACACATACTATGGAATCCTTGTCAAATTAGTTGAATATATATCGTGACATTGTGGACATAATGGTTAGTCTCGTCTTATTAGATCCAAAAATTAAGGATACAAGTTCCATAACATTTTCACAAATGAGATAGCAAATTCCATAACACTTTCAGAAATGAGGTAGTAAATGGAATTTGATTTTTTTTAAATATATTATTTATAATACTTATGCTAAGTAGGATGAGAAAAAAAAAATCTTAACTAACATTGACTTCAACAAGGATTCTAGAAAATAGAATGGAACCAACATTTCAACACGGCCTTATGTCACTAGTGAGACAACAAAGTAAAGCCATATATGAAGGTTTTGTTGTCATTGTGATCTAACCCACCCAAATGGCATGTCCTAGAAAGGGATGATGTTGATGTTGAGTACAAATCCTGAGCAATTTTGAAAAAATAATTACCCCTCAAACCTAGCCCCTAGGTTGAAGAAAATCCATTTCATGCAATGCAGCCCCAACCTTAGGCCACTTTTCTCAAAGCAACTTCTATGAAAAAACAAAGCTTCTTCACAGGCTTGTTGTCAAGACTTGAATTTGACCATCAGTTACAAAGTGCTACAAGAAACATAGTTACAAAGTGCTACGGGAAACATTCATCTAAGCCTCCATAAAGCTGGTTATTAATAATGAATCTACCCAACAACATCTAGGTTGCTCACTTGTTCCTCCACTTTATGCTACATCATTGCAAATGAGCTAGGTTGTCGTCTTAATATAACCAATAATGAATCTATTTAGAGAAATCAAGATTGCTCGCTTGCTCCTTGACTTAGCTTAATTATAATAAATAAGCTCGGTTATCTTCTTAAATGTAACCAAGAAACCATAGTGCTACAAGAAACATAGTTACAAAGTGCTACGAGAAGCATTCATCTAAGCCTCCATAAAACTGGTTATTAATAATGAATCTACCCAACAACATCAAGGTTGCTCACTTGTTCCTTCACTTTATGCTACATCATTGCAAATGAGCTAGGCTGTCTTCTTAATATAACCAATAATGAATCTATTTAGAGAAATCAAGATTGCTCGCTTGCTCCTTGACTTTGCTTAATTATAATAAATAAGCTTGGTTATCTTCTTAAATGTAACCAAGAAACCATATTGTTAAAAAAAACGCTCTTATAAACCATAATTATCAACTCTTATATGAGCAGTTTACTAATAATACAAATTTGATATAACCAGATAAATATAACAAACCAACTAAGCCAAGACCTACTAGTTTTCTGCAATCAAGATGTATTATCTCATCCATATATCTTTCAGTTCTTATCTAGGTATACACTTGGCACCAACTAAATCTTTAAATTCTTATCTTAGTGCTCATGGAGACAGTTATAACATACTTTGTGAAGATACTAGCATTTTTCTAGACTCTTCCAATTGGGTTTTAATATTTAATATATATAAACATGGAATATCGTGTCACCTACCATCTAAAAATAGTTATTCTGTTGAAAATATTAGGGCATATATGTTATTGCTCTTTAGCTATCTGAATCACAACTTAAATATAATTTGACAACTTTACATCTCTGCTCTTCTAAACATTAAAGACTTATCTTGCGGTCATCTTGCGGTCAATTGGAAGGTTTTTTAAATCATCTAAAGGGATTGATATGTGTGTTAGCAATTCACCATATCATCAAATAGGTGCAAGTACAGAGATCTGAATTCAAGTGAGCTACATCTAAAAATAGTTATGGTGTTGAAAATATTAGTGCATATATGTTATTGCTCTTTAGCTATCTTGAATCACAACTTATATAATTTGACAACTTTACATCTCTGCTCTTCTAAACATTAAAGACTTATCTTGCGGTCAATTGGAAGGTCTTTTAAATCATCTAAAGGGATTGATATATGTGTTAGCAATTCACTATATCATCAAATAGGTGCAAGTACAAAGATCTGAATTCAAGTGAGCTAGTAAAGAATGATGATAGAACAGCAGGCTACCATTCACCATCCTCTAATGCAAGTGAAAAGTGATGCACACTGCTTGAGTTTTGAATGATCATCTAGATTTTTTTTACATCTTTGGCAATGTTCAGAGGCAGATTAGGATGTACAAGGAAAGTTGATGCTTCTTTAAAAGGATTGGCAAGTTTGCCAATATCCTACACAAACCTTCTATCAATTAGACCTCAATTGATTGGAGGACTAAGATCCAGGATAGTGAACATTACTTGTAACTAAAATTTCTCAATTCAAAACCTGAACATGCATATCTCACCACTAGAAATGCAACGTGCGAGTACTAGAATGACAAAGTAACAATTGCCATGTTGCAAAGCATTTTAGCAAAGACAAAATCCCATTATTTATGTGTGAACCCGTTAGCTTGAACTTTACGTCTTACTTGAAATACTTGTTATATGTAAGCCGCTGTGTGGCTACTACTGTTACCATAAAATTTTAATTTCTAAAAACACCCTTTGTTACAACAAAATTTTAATTTCTCAAAAATACGAGAATTACTATTATGTCTCAGTGGGCCCTTGCACATGGATTGTTGACATTTTTTTGCAAAGTTATAATGAATCCAAAGGGTAGAAGTAAATTTACTAAAAAAGTCCATTGGGTATGAGAGTTAACTTTGCTGTTTATTCCTTGTAATTACAACCCATCAGAATAACAATCCATTATGGTCTATTATTATTTTAATTTCTAGATATATTAATATATTTACCACAGGAGGGGCAAAAGTAGCTTGCATAGGTAGTTTTTTACCAATGTTATATGGGTTTTCCTTCTAGATGCCTAGCCTAAAATGTTCCTAGTTCCCTCTAAATGAGAGCTAGATCATACGAATTGTTATTTACTTTGAGATTTTCGAAAAAAAAACGGTGTACTTTGGTACAAGGCACTTCGTGGCTAGCTTAGTGCCAAAGCACTGTCATCACTATTCCCTCTTCCCTCGCACATCATATCTCAACCAGGGTTGATTTCCAATAATGTAATAAAAATTTGAATTTATTAGGATTAAGTGAATTCTAATTTGAAAGACTATTCTTGTGCTTATTTTTCAAACGCTGGCTATGTCTTATATCTGAGCTAGCCATGCTTAGTGCGTGGTGTACCTCTCATTCATCCTCTTAGAGTTCCGCACTTGCTAAACAATCATAGGAGCCCAAGTTCTTATTGAGACACATTCCTTGCGCAAGATACTTATTTTGCTTTTGATATGGACAATTGTTGTCTTCCATAAAAAAAATTGACAGGATTTATACATAAAATATTCACATATACATGATCCTTTGTCCGTGTAAAAGGATACACACCGCTCATTAACAAGAGGAACTAAGACAAGCAGTGACAAGGGGGGAACTCAAATATCTAGGAAACCATTTGCTAATAAGCTCTAACAATTCCCCAAGAAAGAATTGTATGGGCATGGATTGACAGGAACCACGATACCCATACATTACACTAAGGAAATAAATACTCTAAAGCAGTTAGTGAACTATCTGAATGGCCGTTAATTGTCAGTGCGTTGTCTTTTCAAAGGAGAAACTGACTTTGTCCAACCTAATGAAACGGAATCGGAAATTAGATGGCCACATTTCTGGGCGGAATTAAGACTCCCAGCGACAAGAGAGTCGCTCACCAAACCTGGCTTGTCGAAATTGATTCTTCCAACGATGCGCCTGCTACTTCAATAATTAGAAAGGAACAGCGAAATAAGTAAATTATAAGATCAAGTTCTCTGAAAACTTAAAGATGATCGACATTTGAATCAAAATAGTAGTTACTCATCACCGAAACAAACCTGTTAAAGTGATTGTTGACAGATGACGGATCTTGCGATGGACTTTGAGAGGGATAAGTCTTATTCAAGTGATTATTAATCGCTGTCAGATCTTTTGATGGGCTTTGAAAAGCGTGTGTACTTTCACCAACACAGGCATAAAAGCTTTTTGAATGGGGCGAATTTAGGGATTCCATCTGCAAAGACATGCAAGAAAATATTAACCCTTGATAATAATTTGAATCTGTGATCAGTAATAATTTGATCTGTGCTCATACATGTCAAATGAATTTAAAGAAGAATGTCCCTGATTTTCACATCTCTATTATGAGGACATCTATACGGTCAACCAGATTGAGCATTTGTGGATGCTACAGTAGTATGCTGATGAAATGCATAAAAGAGGCTGCCGAAATTTGCTGTTGATGCTCCTCGACTAGTATGATGGTGAAATGCATAAAGGAGGCTGCTGACATTTGTTGTTGATGCTCCTCGACCATTATGATGGTGAAATGCATAAACGAGACTGGTGACATTTGCTATTGATGCTCCTCGACTAGTATGATGGTGAAATGCATAAAGGAGGCTGCTGACATTTGCTGTTGATGCTCCTCGACTCTGCTATGGCAAATCTATTATCAACTTATCAGCTAATTCAAAGATGGCCCGAGAACGATTGAAGGAAGAAAGGACCGTTGTCAGCAACTGCTTCATGGGCATTTTTTCGTATTATTCTATATTGTGCTTAAAATAGGAAAACATAACTATGTCTAAACTCTAGGACTGCGATAGGTTGAAGTGACAAGCAGATAGCCAATGGTTCGTGTGAGAAGCAGGATACATATCACAGATATGTATTTGTCATTTACTAATACAGGCTAGATGATTCCAAGTCATGCATACCAGCCTGTTACTGTTCACCTTCTAGTTGAAGGGTTTTGATCCCTAAGTCATTCGGTTTATAGTTTCTAATCGGGTTAATGCAATTATAAGTTCTGAAATATTACCGGGTATCATTACTCTTAGTCTAGCATGCTGTTAGACATATTTTACTTTTTTGTTGATGGAATAGGACTGGTGCGTATAAAATGACATGAATTATGGACGTGGGTAGGAAATATATTTAGATCAAGTCATGCATACCAGCCTTCTAGATGCTTGCCCAAAGAGGTCTTGAGAATTTGAAGAGGTCTTGAGAACTGTTCTCAAAACCTGTTACTGTTCTCTTAAAAGAATTTGAAGACCTGCAAAAGCAAACTCACATTATATAGATGTCCCACTTGTCGAGGTGTGTACACTTATGCGGTGTCCCTTTCTTTCCATGCATA
>SNQJ01S0001021.1:687533-701115 GCA_010110895.2 Picea sitchensis | reverse complement strand
GGAGGATTCGATACACATGTTCGGGTGGTTCTTTTATTATATATGGCTTACTTGACATGATGCTTGTGACTTGTGAGCCCTTGGAGGGCGAATTTGCTTGTCTTTGCAGGGCCTTGACAGGTGGAGGACATTCTGTGAAGGCACAAGGTCACTTGGACCTTCACTTGGGGCATGAAGCTCATAGGATGGATAATGCGCCCTTGCTTCTTGGACACCTAGACCAAAGACGTTTGCCTTTGGAGGCATGAGGATACACCTTGATGGAAGAGACCAGCCCCCTACTTGCCCCACATTTGGCCTTGGAAGCCCAAAACGTCACTTTTGAGGGCATGACATCACATTGGGGGCTAGGGTTTGGTGATGGTGGTGATGACTTGATGGAGAGTTGGCATGTTTTGAAGGGGAGAAGCTCGGACTCATGGAGACATGGCCTTTGGAGGCCCAGCAACTCCTCCAAGATGCTCAATGACTTGCTCTCTAGCCCAAAACGTCAACCTTAGGGCATGACATCACCCCTAAAGGGGGATTTTATTTTTGTAAATTCAAATTTATGAATGTAAAGGGGCAATTAGAGGAGATCGGCCTCCCTAATTGTGTTTTACCCTAATGATAAGTGGACAAACTATTTTAGAAGGTCTCGTATAAATAGAGACCTAATTCATTTCATTTTGACATAACTCTCACTTGAGAATTACATACTTGGCTGAAATTTACGCCCTTTTTGGGCATTCGATCTATCTCTCTCTCTTGTGCAATTTTGTGGATACTTATCTTGTCTATTGTGGAGTTAAAGTAGTGAGCTACCCTCTTGGAGGCTTGTCTCTTGCATGTTGATGAAATTTACTTTGGTAGATGAGGGTTTTATCTTGCTATCTTGTGGAATTGGTAAGGAATTCTCTACATTTGTTGGTAATTTCTTCTTGTTTCATGTCATTCTTGTCTAAAGCCCTTTGAATAGTATAAGGGCATACACCCTCCACCAAGTTCATATTAATTGTTATTGGATAAATCATTTTTTCAAGGTTGCTAGGAGGAGTTAAAGGACTTACACCCTCCTAGATTTACCTTGTTGGATTTACTTGCTCTAGGGAGTAAAAGGGCTTACACCCCTAGAGAAGTAGTGGATCCAACTCTTACACCCACGACTCCATTACCAAATAGACTAGTCTATAATCTGAATTTGCATTGGAGAAACAAAATCGTTGCATTGTAAAACGTGATTTGTTGAGATATTGCATTTGTCTAAAGTGGAATCAATTCTATATGCTATCAACTTGCTTGAGCCACTAGGGCGTCTTACTTAGCCAAGGATTTCTTTCTGCTGTTATAAACTTATGCTACAGCCACTAGGGCTGCTGCTGCAAAATCACTTATTAATCTCTTATCTCTCACTCTTCTACCATTGAAAATAGTTGGCAAGTTGTTGTTGTTAATCTACTTGGTATTAGCTATCTTTTGGGCAAATTGTTTGCTGATTTCTTTGAGTAGAAGTTGCTGCTGTAGCAACCTTTTGCTACAGCCAATTGGCTGTCCTAATATACTTCTGATAACATCATTTTGCAGCCTTATCTTACTATCAAAGTTTGTGCTTAAGCATTGGAATGTTATCTACTTGTTTAGTGCTTGATTATTCAATAAATATTTGATGCTTTTGATGGTTAATTCTGCACTTAACTGTTCTCATTGCTGATATATATATATATATTTGTTTACTGCTGCAAATTTAGGACAGCAAGCTTCACTTGCTTGTCCCTTTGATTATTTGGATGGTATATCGATAAATTGTCTTGTCTCAGGGAGGTTCAAAACTTTCTTGCAAGTACACTACACTTTGGCAACCTCCCCTCGTCAACAAGACTCTTTCCACTTCCAAACTCGACCTATAGAGGTTTCACTTACCATTACTCCACTTTCCGTCTCGATCCCCCTAAGGTCACCAAAATTCCCCCCTTGTGGTGACTTATCATCACTAAAGCGAGGGGAGTATCTATCTAAGGTGACAGTGGGTAGCTACTCCCATAGTTGTCTCACATTTGTGGATTGGGTCGGGATTTTCCCAACCTACAATCTGTGTGATAACACACCCAAACACCTTCAATATGTTCTCAACACAATTTCTTTGAGTCAAATATTTTGGTCATCAAATACTTCCTGATTTTATATATTAATGACAAACACATGCTCTTTCTTCACACTCCAATTTTTATGCCATTTATGTGATTCTCTCATTAACTATCCTCTATTATCTAATACACTTCTCTATAAATGTTTTTGTTTCAGGTGCCAATTCACTGGCTTCTGCACTGATGGGGATGTTGTCCACGCAATTTGGAATACTTCTTTTCTAGATGTTTCCACCAACAGTCACCTTAATCATGTCCTACACATCTACAATGCTTGCAAAACTTGGACTTCCACTTCAATTGCAAGATATGTGGTCCTATTTTCCCCTTTGCAACTTGTCTTATCATATTTTGGGCACTAAACTTGTTTGGATTTTAGTGTCTTTAGACTTAGTTCTAATAAGCTCCTCATATGATCTTTTCTTCGACCATCTTCACTTTGTGGTAGACTTGCTCCAATGTTTGGATTTCGAACATCTTCAGTTCCTCCTTTTGGATGGGCATATGCAATCAACGATATAATACAGATTATGTTAGTTCTTCATCTACTACTTGCAACCCACAAACAAATAGTAAAATAGCAATCAAAGGGGGCTTGTGAAGTTGGTAAAAGTATGGCACTCTTAAATTTCAATGCCCATGTCATAGTTTAAGTCTCCCCGATGATATGTTTGCCTATGGGTTGCTTGTGCCTGTGTTGTTTGCGAATGGGACCAAGGGCAAGTCCTAGGTGACTTAGGCAGAATAGATATCCCCCAATCGTAGCTACTTAGCCAAAGGGATGCTCTTGTAGCTTCTGAGACGCTTCTACCACATTTGGTATCTCACATCCAACAGTTTTCACTTGAGGGTGTTCATCTAAAGCATTTCAATCCAGAAAAAGCAATAGATTGGTTGAATTCTTCCATGCACACTTCAACAATCTATGCTTAACTGTGTTGAAGGTATTGCCATGCAATTTGTTGATCTCACATATATATCCTATAGAATAAAACTTTTGTATGATTTCCAGCCTAAACACTCCCACCATAAGAGTGCTCGGCTCCTGCATCTTTATCTCAACATTAAGTCTTAATTGAGTTAGAACTCTTGATTTGATCTACCCTTCCACTCTCAACTTCTTCCGTGACTCTCATGATCTTGTGCCACAATTCTCTTCTTATTACACTAGTCTATTTCTTCTATAGATCATGTTAGAAAAATAGGTGTGCTTGTTTCACCATAGACAATATAGAAATATTGTCATCCAACCATAGGCACAAAGGCCACCCCCGAGCACCTTAACCTTGACAGAGAGAATAATTTCGAAAGCAAACCCTAGAACCAATAGCCAACTAAGGTAGCGTATCTCTATCTAGAGCTAGCGTACTAGGGAGAAAATCCAAACCATAACCAAAGAGAAAGTCCAAGCCAAAACCGAAAAGGCAGTTGCAGCTGCAACTCCTCTCCAAACTTGTGCACCACTGGTCTTATGCAGTTGTGAGAGAGAGTGACAAATGAGCTCTAGCGCCCTCTTCTTTATAGTCCTCCAAGTGACCTAATTGGGCCGACTTCTACTTCTGGAGGCTAATAACTCAATAATAAATATTCTCTTGAGCCGACTTGTGTCCTAGGGTTATTATCCAACGTTTTAGGGTTTCTCTTGCTTCCCGAAATATTCTAGTCTCGTCAGGGTTACATGTAGAGGTTAATACCTCCCGCGACTACCATAATATCAACAGATCAATGACAGTGGTTCAACTCACATTTTTAAAGCACTTACATTGTGATCTACTTTCCACCATACAAAGACAATCCTCTTATTCATTTATTGGGTTTCTCTATCATAGACAATTATTTGTCTCAACTTGTTTATCTCATGCTCTAATACCAAACTGGCAAGATTTTACCTTATTAAGGTGCTCATCATTTCCCATTTTTTGTAAGCATGTCCTAGCACCACTACCCCTTTTTTTATGTTTTTCTACACCAAGTAGAATGCAAACTCTACAAACAACTATGTAAGATCGTGGACAAACATAGAGAACTTCAAAACGTGTGGTCTAACCAAATAACTCAAATACCTCTCTTCATTGATATGAAAATGTGATAACGTTGCATCTATGTAAGCTATGAGCTTATAAATGTGTGTAATAATTTGCCATCTATTGCCTAGTCAAAAGCCCTCGTCTCCTCTCTATGGTTGGCAAACCTGTAGACTTATACAATACAAAAGTGAATTACAAAAATATCCATAACAACGCTAATGGCAATTCGATTTATCTACCTTGTCCAGTTCTTTGCCCAATACTTATTAATAGATTGTCCTACCAAAATAATTTAGCAACAAAGGCTTTATACAATATGAGAATTCTCCTTATAGTTGTTCCTCTTGCCATTTATGCTTGCAGATCTTATCCTAGGCTAACATGTGACATTTTTTATTAAATTGGAGCTTACAACGAGAAACTCCAAGGTATTTTTTGGCTTTTTAGACAAACTATCAAAGCGGCCATCTACATTAAACAACAATGATCTAGAGTTATCAACAAAGTCAATTGTATTACACCTCCCTTTGAAACCACCTATGAATCCAACTCTTTAACCTAATAATGAACTTGGATAAGATCTCATAATATCATACTTTTAACCTACTCTCTACTAAGGGGATCCCCTCATATTTGATTGGAAAGATTTTTTGAAAAAACCCATAACTTTAAAAATTCTAGCCTACAAGTTGTGGGAATAATTAAGAAACAAGGTCAAGGAGTTATATACTCCCCCAAGATTTTGTAGTTCAAAACTCACTTGAAAGCTTGGACTTTCTGCAATAAGGCTTACCCAATCAATAATCTACAAACTAGAAATATGTCAATCTTAAAAAACCCATGACCTTGATTTCCTCCACTTATTGTTACAAGTTCTCTAATTAGGTCTTCTACCAAAATAATAAACAAGCGTGTAAAACATGGATATTTTGAACAATGTCCTATGATGACACTAAAGAAACATGTAAAACATGGATATTTTGAACAATGTCCTATGATGACACTAAAGAAACATGTCGATCAAAATGTCTTTAATTTATTACACGTAATCCCAAACTCCAATGTCACTTGTATTTACCAAAAAATTCTCTTGGTTGCATTCCAATGATCAGCTTTTGGAGCTGTGATAAATCAAGAAATATAGTTGACTACATAGCATAAATCTAGCATGATATCAAGCTACCAACCTCTTGACTATATGTCGACTCATTTGCTAGTTTGAAGCAACGCCAAGAAAAATTTAGCCCATCCTCCATAGGAGTAGAAGTTGATTTCCATTCCACCATGCAATGCTTCTCTAGCAAGTTTTTGGCATACTTTATTTGGAAAACAAGAACACGACTACCAACTTACGAAAACTCTACACCTAGGTAATAATTTAAGAGGCCTAAATAGGTCATGTAAAAAGTAATCGATTAATCAACTTTTACTTTCTAGATTGCATTGATCCCATCCCTTGTGATGATAAGATCATCCACATACACCACCTAAACCACCATATCAACACATGTGCTTTTGACCAAAAAAATGAATCAAAAGAACTCCTTTGAACCTAAATTGTATAAGATGTTCAACAAATTTAATGTACTAGGCACTCTACGCTTGCTTTAAACCCTAAAAAACCTTAACCAACCTACACACAAGATGCTCCTTACCTACAACCTAAAAAGCTTGTGGTTGATTCATATAAACTTCCTCTTTCAAATCATCATTAAGGAAGTCACTCTTTACATCCATTTGATAAATGTTCAAGACAAATTGGGTTGCTATGGCTTTGATGTTGAGGATAGGTTTCTTCACAAGCCACCCTACTTATTGTGTAAAACATTTTTCAACCATTCTAGCTTTATACTTGCTCAACAAACCATCCACCTTATACTTTATATAGTAAACCCATTTGAAACCAATGAGGTCCTCACCAAAAGGCAATTTTGTTAACTCCCAAATGTTATTCTTCGGGAGTGCATCACCTATGAAAACTGATCTTCTCCCGCTTCTTTTCTCCCTTCGCTTCACCATAAGAAGCAAGTTCAAAAGAATTCTCAATAGCAAATGTCAATGCATAATTTACCTACTCAACTAGCTTCTTACTATTACTACATTGGCCTACCACTCAATCTTTCTTCTTTAGGTTATGGAAGCTCATCCTCCCTCGCATCCTTCAATATGGTGTGCCATTCTAGCCTGCTTTTTGTTGGCACACTAGTTGAACCAGCAACATCTCATGCTTCTTTTAGTGCATTTCCAACATCTACAATTTCCCATGCATTATGCACATCAACTCCAAGTGCTTGCTTATCAAGTTGTGTTTATTATCCCTGCAAATCAATTGATTTTTCAGCTTAAAACTAGCAACCATCAAATTTGAGCTTGAAATGGTCTAACTCAACTCATTTTTCATCCACAACCACATCTTCACTAACAATAAGGCAAGTTAGTGACAAGATCAAGAAAACTATATTCCTTTATTTGGTCACTACAACTAACAAATAGAAATTTTTTGCACTTTGAATCCAATTTACATCTCTTCTCGTGTAAAATCAAAGCACATGCAATGGAACAAAAACTCCAAGATGATTCAACTCTTGTTTCCTCCCAAACCAATATTCTTTAGTTGTAATTCCTTGCATTTTCTACATAGATATCTTATTCAACAAATAAATAGCAATATGCACTATTCTAGCCCAATATTTGTTCTAAACTTTGAAGTGCTTTACTTTGCAACATATGCCATGCCATCTCCATCACTATTCTATTCATCCTTTCAACTACACCAATTTGCTAAGATGTATAACAAGCAATTGCTTGCCTTTGACTTCCCTCACTTTCGCAAAAATCAAAGAAACTATTAGATGTGAATTATTCTTCATTATCAATTGAAAGGACTTTAAACTTCATTGTTTCATTCTCAACCCTTGTCTTAAATACTTTAAACTCTTCAAAAGCATCCAAATTTCTCTTTAAAAAACATGCCCACATTTTTAAAGAAAAATCATCAACAAAAGAAGAAAATATCTTGCACGAGCAAACGATGGAGTTTTCATGGGTGCACACAAGTCACCATTGCACAAGCTCCAAGCCTTTCCTCTATCAAAGACTTCATGGTGTTGCTTTCATGTCAAGCATGTTGCAAAAACACCCTTCTCTTCTCGAACATTAAACATGTTTAACTTGATCAAGAGGGAAAGACACCAGAAAATGAGATAACAACACCTTTGATGCCACAAAGCACTACTACTAGAGTCCACATTGACCATCAATGGTTGTATTTTTGCCATTTTCACTTCCTAAAACATGTACAAGTCATGGTCCTTGACTCTTAATGCAAAAACCTTTCACCAAGCATCTATCTGCTCTAAATAACACTTCAATGTGTGGACTTTGTTTTGTTATCTAACATAACTGAAATGAGATTTTTGTTCAAGCCTAGAATATTAAATGCATTCTGAAAAATAAACTTGACATCATCATACATCTTCCACTAAGCATTGTCATGCCCTTCAACAAAGTGAGTCCTATAACCTAAAACAACAAATTCACATCTAGATTTATCTTCAATAAAATAAATGAACCAACGCCATATGTTGCAATGCACCCAAATGGGAAGCAACAATTTCAAATTCTTATGTATTTGCATCCTCCTCGTGCTTAGAAACATTTGCAAGCTTCTTGTTAGGCTGACTTTTCAAGTGTTCAAGATCCCATAACCCCTTTATGCAAAACGTTTTAAAATGTGACCCAACTTACCACAATGATATCAATGCAAATTTCCCTTGGAACCATAACTAGTGCTCCCTATAGCAATTACAATATTATAACTAGTTTTTCCGCCATATTATTGTTGTTGCTTACTTTTTCTTTTAATTTTGTTGCAAAGGCACTCTTAGACACTTCACCACCACCAAATTACTTCCTTCGTCGCCCCTAAGAAAGATAAGTTGACAACTAATCAAAAATAATCGTGGTGGATTAAAAGGTAATTTTCATAGTTTCAACAAAATGCTCAAAACACCAAGACAACACTGAGAGTAACTATAACCATATCCTCTTTGTGGACCTTCATTCCAATCACAATCCATTGATGCTTGATATCTTTCAACTTAAACAAATACTATAAGTTCGAATATTCCTCTACCAATTTTGTTGAGAAGAGCATAGTTTTAATGTACAGTGCCCTGCCTTAATCTAGGGTTTTGTGCAATGACTCTAGTCTCTTCCACAAACAACGTGCAATGGATACATTTTGCACCTATGGAACAAGAATATTGACAACTAACCATTTAATCAACATCAGTGCTTCTCAACTTTTGGAATCGTAAATTTCTGCACATTTGTATAGATGGGATCTCTTATGACCTTTAGTGTCACCATCTTGACCAATTCCCTATTCTCAAAAGATGGCAATTATCCTATGCTTCCACACATAATTTTGGCCATTGAACTTCTACAAATTTGATAACATGATATGTTGTAGACTAGCCATATTTTAAACTTTTTTAACAAACCCTAACCTTATTCGTTTTTTGAACTTATCTCTCCTCTCTTGACAGCGTTCAAATTCAATTTTTTTAACACAATGGTTGTCCCCCAATCTAAATGTTTTGACTCTCACTTCCACTAAAATATGTTTCTCCCCCCATCACACTCTCACAAGTTCTCATGTGTCACTATCAAGATGTCTCCATGTTAATAGGTATGCTCTCCAACATTTAGCACTTTTGGCACGCTATCCACTCATGTTGTCCATATCCAACTTTGGTTTTCCAACATCTTTCATGATTTCCACATCATAGGTCCAATTTTCCAACATCTTTCACATTGACCACGACACACCCAACATGTTTTCCCAACATCTTTATATTGCTTGTGGCACACCCAATGATGACCATTGCTCCACATCGACCACCTCCTACCAACCATTGTCACAATGCCTTTTTCTAACAATTTTGYTACTTCATGTTAGCAACTAAGGATTTTTGTCACATTGCCATCTGCCACAAATGCTTCACCCCATTTTTTCTGACATGTTTGAAAGAAACATCGAGTGTATATCTCCAATGTACTAGACCAATCTATTATCTACCTCTAACATTCTAGACTATCTCACAAACATTCACCATGTTTGTTCCTACATGCAAGAGTTAAATAAGATCAATAGGGAGGATAGTTTATTTAGGTTAGTTGGGTCAATCCACCAAGCAAGCTAAGTCCCAAGATGGTTTTCTGTGCAGAGCAATTCCTGGAGATCAAAGATGACCTTATTGTACAACCCCCTTACACACTTTGGCATTGAATGCATGTCCTTCAAATCCCACTCATACAGTTTCAGGTTGGCTCTCATCATCTTCAAGTCGAAACTGACCACCACACCACTTAAGGGGATAGGATCTAACAACTCTACCATCTTCATGAGACCAAGACCGAGGAGCACTTCATTTTTAGGTGCCCCGTCTACTATGAGATTAGAGGATGGTTTTACTGCCTTTTCAAGGAGTCCCAAAACTCTCTATCCATATTTTTTTGTTACCTAGACCAGAGATGCTTGGCACTATATATGAGGGTGGCCTTTGGGCTTAGATCTCACTCACACCATCCACTCTAGACCAAAATAAACCCCATCTGAACGATTATAGATTTCTTCCAAACGCTTCCAACAGATAGACGTACCAAGAGGCAAACAAACAATAGCATTATAGCAATCATCAAATCAATGAGGCCTCAAGAGGCCCTCTATGCTCAACCAATGAGACCCTTACAGACATGTTGCCTCACATCACAGGATAGCTCAACACACCAAAAGTCAAGATACTTCTTCTGAGGCTCAACTGCAACGTATTGCATCCAAGCAAAGTGACATACCTTATACCATATCTTCATGCTCTCCTAAATCCTCCAACCAGTCAACTATCACAAGGTTCTTCCATTCGACCACCAATGATAGGAGAAATAGAGCATCAAGGGATGTTGACCGCCCCCCAAGCAAGACATACCCCGTGGAGATTCATTGTCTTGGTCTTAATTTCTCCATAGTACTTGAGCGTAGTTGCATTACCATTCCATTTTCCTTATCCATGTTAGTAGGTTTTAGACTTTGGATTTTATCTACATAGGATATATTTGATTTCATCATGTTTTCTCTAGGAGCAACTTTTTGGGCTCCTGCTTTGTATTCTCTTATTGATGTACTTAGCAATCCCATTGACCTATTTCTGGTCATATGTTGGACATTAATAAAATTGTTTTATCTTATCTTCTCTACTAATTGTTTGTTAATACACTTGATTTTATTGCAAGTGCTTTCCACATTTGATAGGTGGTGTACCAATGTATGTTCAATGTAATATGCCGTATGTATATTACAATGTCATTAATTACTAATTAAATCATTAATGTAATAATTATACTTTTAATGTAAAGTCACGTCTTTTTAGACAAAAAGACGTGACTCTACTCATTTACATGTATTTATACACGTTGTACATTGAATAAGACATCGAATAATAAATATTAAATATTAAATATATATTTTATATATATCCAGTTTCATGCTTCCAATTGGTATCAGAGCGAAAGCTTGGTGAAAGCCAAAAGCACATGCATTCAAGATGGAAAATATCATTCTTAAAAAGATGAAAATTAAAACCATCATGGAAAATATGAGTTACACTCTCAAAGAAATGAAATATTCACTGAGCAAAATAATAGAAGAACAAATAAAGAAAGCAGTCTTAGCATACTTGAAGGAGAGGGAATTCCGCCAAAACCAAATCTCGCTTCAAGGACATCAGAAGAATCCCTTCGTCACCAAGACGGACCCAGAAGGTGGGGACCAGTCCACACCAACATTTGGACAATCAACTCTAGCTTTTGGCCAATCCACACCAATGTTTGGACAATCAACACCAGCCTTTGGCCAAGGCAGTCATGTGTTTGGGGGAAACATGTTTTTTCAGCCAATCGTGAATTCTTCTCAGCTTGATTTTGCTGAAAATATTTCATCGTCATTCTTCTCAGCTTGATTTTGCTGAAAATATTTCATCGTCACCAACGTTGGTGGCAAGGGATGACAAGGATAAGGAGGCACCCAATGTGCACGATAGTGATAACAATAGTGCACAATTTGAATTAGAAAGGAAGAAGATCTCGCTCAAAGCAAAAAGGGTGTTAGTGTTGTTTGGATAAAGCATGCAACTGACAGGCAAATCGACAGACAATCGATCCTCTTACTAGATAGGAAACTTGTTCATAAGATGCCCAAAGATGAGACTAGTGAGTCATCAAAGAGGGTCAAGGTCTATAGCCGTAAAACAACTGGTAATTCGATAAAGATTTATACTAGGAGCAAATTTGACAAGGAGACAGTGAAGAGCAATGCAAATGGCAATGGTCTATTGCCATCTGCTTCGGTAGTAGGGAAGTCTGACATGAGGATGACGAACAGTGCTTCTATTGAAAAATTGAAGCAGTGCATCGTATTAAAGCACAATGCAAGAGGTTATTCGACAAAGAGTGGTAGTCCTATCAGGTATGAGACAAAGAAATCACAGCAAAGGGCCACATCTTCAGCGTTGGATGACAACCTTGAGATCAGAAGCCTGCTACATGAAAAGAAAAACATTGGTGCCACCTTGGCGATGGCATCAAGGAGGAAATCATTGGGTCAAAATAGCTTTGGTATGAACAAGTTGCAGATGCTGAGAGCTCCAGATATTGTTCAAAAGGGCATTATAAAATTGACAAAGATTTTGAACTCGTATTTAAAAGATGAGTTTCCTGTATTGGAGTACATAAACATTTATACAATTGTCTACAAAATGTGCACCCAAAGCCCTCCTCATTGCTACACACAACAACTCTATGATAAGTACAAGGATTAGTTGAAAGAATACATTGCTCTCATAGTATTACTAGCTTTAGGGAAAGTACATCATGAGTTCATGTTGAGGGAACTTGTAAAATTTTGGGGAAATTACAAGTTGACAGTTTGATTCACATCAAATATGTTCTCTTATTTAGATCTTTACTTCGTGGGTAGAAGCTCCCTCTATCTGCTATTAGAATTTGGAGTGAATTGTTTTCGTGACCTGGTCTATCATGGTATCCATGATTAATGTAAAGAATGTGGTGATTGAGCTGATTAATCTAGAGTGCGAGGGAGAACAAATTGATCACACTTTGTGGAGAAACTTTTTGAACATTTTGTGGAGATTGGCATGGATTTCTACAAGAATGACTTTGAAGCTCCTATGTGGGAAGATATTGGAGCTTATTACTAAAGGAAGGTTGCTTTATGGATTTTAAAGGATTCTTGTCAAGACTATATGCTAAAGGATGAAGAATGTTTGAGACGTGAGAGAAAGAGTTGCTCGTTACTTGCACTCTAGCACCAAGCAGAAGTTATTAGAGAAAGTAAAAAATGAAATCCTCTCCCATTATCAAACTCAACTTTTGGGAAATGAGTATTCTCGTTCCCATGCTTTGCTTACGGACAAGAAGAAAAATGATCTTTCGAGGGTGTACATGTTGTTTTGTGGAATACCTAAAGGCTTGGAACCGGTCGCAAATATTTGTAAACATGTAACCAGCCAAGGAATAACATTATTTAAATGGGTGGAAGATGTTATAAAAATAATATAGACATTGCAAGAAAAAGCATATTTGAAAGACTCAAAAAATTCCATGAGTGGAATACGAATTTTGATGAAGCAGATGATTCTATGGACGACTTCAGGTTTTACCAGTTATGCAATGACGGAATCAAAACTCAAGTCCAGGAAAATCAAGGTCTCTGCAATTATTATAGTTTCTGCACATGCAAGAGAAAACAATTCTACATGTGTGAAATGGAGGGCGATAACCACAACAACGAATATTCAGAAGATTCTAATGGAGAATCCAAAATTCAAAAATATAACCATCAAAATAACAATGCTTTGAGGACAAAGCATTTGAAGGAGGGATAACTTGTAATATACCGTATGTATATTACAATGTCATTAATTACTAATTAAATCATTAATGTAATAATTATATTTTTAATGTAAAGT
The DNA here is from genome assembly GCA_010110895.2 of Picea sitchensis. Taxonomy (NCBI): domain Eukaryota; kingdom Viridiplantae; phylum Streptophyta; class Pinopsida; order Pinales; family Pinaceae; genus Picea; species Picea sitchensis. The sequence goes on along the minus strand of SNQJ01S0001021.1, from coordinate 687,918 downwards.
CACGTCTTTTTAGACAAAAAGACGTAACTCTACTCATTTAAGTGTATGTATACATGTTTTTGTACATTGAATAAGACATTGAATAATAAATATTAAATATATATTTTATATATATCCAATTTCATGCTTCCAATAAAAGAGGTATATATCTACATGGGATATATTTGATTTCATCATGTTTTCTCTAGGAGGGGCTTTTTGTGCTCCCACTTTGTATTCTCTTATTGTTGTACTTAGCAATCCCATTGACCTATTTATGGTCATATGTTGGACATTAATAAAATTATCTTATCTTGTCTACTAAATGTTTGTTAATACACTTAATTTTATTGCAAGTGCTTTCCACGTGTGATGGATGGTGTACCAATGTATGTTCACTACATCT
>SNQJ01S0001021.1:632107-665748 GCA_010110895.2 Picea sitchensis | reverse complement strand
CGGACTCTGTTTCAGACGATTTTTTTTTGAAATTGGATTTTTTCCCGAGAGGAATTCAAATATCCAATTTGTTTCTGCAATTTTTTCTCAGAAAATATCATAATGGCGTCAGATGTGCGCGGCTCTCTTTTTGTCTCCTGAGATGCATGCATGGTGCATGCAAAAGTGTCTGCATGTGACTCCTAAGATGCATGCCATATATCTTCCACATGAATTTCAAAAAACAAATTTGAAATGGAGTAGACATCATCTTCAATTATTGGAATACTATTTTCTCGAAAAACGTTTGTAGAAGACTCTTCATAATAAGAGGCTTGATCTTCTGATGGCTTCTCTTCTGGCTCTATCTGTTCGACCTCCTGCATGAAATCTTCACAATATTCTTTATTCCCAAATAAAACCTCCAATCTGGTCCATAATTCATTTGGAGTTGATCCTTGTGATTCTTCATATACTAGATGGAAAAGTTCGGGAGAAACAGACATGCCGATACTTCCTATGGCCATATCTTGTCTATTGAGAAAGTCATTTTTCTCATCGACAGAATCAGGCTCTACTTCCATTGGCATGGTTATTTGGTATAAACCTCTACATCTAAGAAGAAGTAGAATCTTTGGCTTCCATTCCAAATAGTTATGAGGCGTGAGAAGTATTTCCGACGAATAATCCATCTTTTTGTTGTCTTCAATCTTTTGTACCTGCAAAAAATGATTTGGTGTAGCTTTTGCTTAGCAATCCGTCGGCTTGATACCATGTAAATGTGTTGAACCTGCATAGAATAGATCTAGCTAGAAAATACTACACACATTTGCAGAGAGAAATTGAGAAAGAAGAAGCAAGATAGAAAGAATGGAAGAATTCTCATTAACCGTATTCCACACTCAAAGAGTGAATAATTTACAATAGATATAGGATACATGAGTAACTAATGAGCCATAGTGGTGGTCTAGATTGATTTGGACACACACCAGTAGTTACAAAAGTAAACTGCCACCTAGTCTAGTCTCTCAGGCAGTTATGGGAGTGAATTGCCACCTAGTTGAGTTAACTAGTCAACTAGTCTTCAGTTAACTGACTGAACAAAGAGTAGTGAGTTGGTAATGATCCCAATGTTGCATGGTGACAAAACCAATGCAACATCTAAACTCAACCTAACTATTCAAACTGAAGTGTCAACCTAAAGAGAATATTCTTCAGATGGAATATTCTCCCCTAAAATATAGGAGACTGGATAATGACTAATTATGACTAATAAACAAGGAATAACCTTAGGAAAAATAAATCCTAGGTGTGTGTGAAGTAACTCCAACAATTCCAGCTTCATGCTGTTGATGATGTTGATGTTCCAACTTCATGCTGTTGATTATGATGATGTTACTCCAGCTCCGTGATGTAGATGATGATGATGTTCAGTTTCTACCAGTGTTACCAGAACCAGACCGGAACCGACCGGTCCGACCAGTTCACAGACCCCACCGGTCCGAACCTCCCTTCCAAACTGCTTTTGACCGGTTCCATACGTAACCGGTTTTTTTGCCCGAACTGACCAGTTTTTTTCTCAAACCAGTTTTTTTCTCAAAGTCTGTTATATGATACTGGATGGATTGAAAAATATCTCTCTTGAAATGCATATTATCATTGTGGTTTCCTCTCTTGCTTTTTAGGCTACAGAGGATCATCTCATGAATCATGAGAATATATGTTTCAATTATGCCTATATGGAAGTGGTGGCCAGGATTTCAAGCCCTTACAGTGTACACCATCAGTTAGCATTCTATAACAAAGCACATGATAATGGCATATCTGTCTCCTAGCACAAAAATTTATCAATCTTCAGAATCCAAAAGTTGTATGAGATAAATGAGTTTGATCTTTAGAATAAGTTGTTACTCTACTATGCATATCTGTGTGTACACGATTATGCCTTACACCTTCAGATATCCCTGTCCAGAAACCATGCCTGCAGTTTTCTATTTCTTTTGCTTAATACATACAATCCATTGTTCTAAGAATGTTAGATGATGTATGCAATTGCACACCCTGTTTTAATGTGCTAGGTTAGATGCTGCAAGAGGCAGACTCTTTTGAGTCTCTCATGTTTTGTTGATTGTACACATTTTTCCTATTTAGTAGAGAATCATATTTTGCAACCAAAATCCCTTTTCCCCCCACCCCAATTGGAATCAACTGACAACATTTTGCGAGTATTCTAAGCATACATTCCCCCACTCCCATTTTGATGGATGCACATGAATATGTATTTGTTTTTCAAAATTTGAATATTTTATGTATTTTTAGTGACTGGTTTTTTGATCCAGTTTCGGTTTTTTGGGTCGACCGGTCCGGTTTTGATAACTATGGTTTCTACTGATGTTGATGATGAGAAAAACTTTCGATGACCTATAGATGTGACCGACAATGTTCCCAATGATGATGACGATGTTCCCTCCTCTTGATGATGTATTGAGTCTAGTCAGTTGTTATTGATGTTGTCAATAGAATACCTTTCTTGTTAAGGGGGAGTGTTGAAATATTGTAACTTCGAAGAATATTCTACCTGAGAGATAGTTTAATAATATTATTATATTATATTTAATTAGGCCCTATTGTGCCCTAGTAAAAGTCGGCCCTATTGTGCCTTGACAGTTAATTGTAAATTAAGAGGGTAAAGTGACAAGTCGGCCCAGACCTAACTATAGGCTAGCTAGACCACTATTTATAAGAGAGGCCAGTGCCTCATTTGGACACACTCACCACACTAGCTCTACAGCTATGAAGAAGTGCACAAGTCTTGGAGGAACTACTACTGCAACTGGGGGTGACGTCAAGGAGGGTTTTGGTCTATTTCTTGGTTAAGTGGTGCGCTACTCTTCCTCGTGAAGGAGTAGAGGAGGATCTTCTATTCGGTATTTGGTCTATCTATATTGAGGAAGTTTTTGTTGGGTTTTCTCCCCCATGAGGGATTCCCAGGATAATCTGTGTGTCTTTATTGTTTCTGTGATTGCCTCTCTTTCGATGATCTTATTTATACAACTAATATGCTAAATGATTATAATAATAAAGAAGAATTGTAACTGCTAGCTGTATAAGTAAAAACTTCAACATAAGGCTGCAGAAATATCTCTTCAATACTTACATCAAACAACCTTTAAATGTTTCTAAAGTCTTTTGCTATCATACTTGAGTTTCACTAGTAATTGCTAGTTAGTCTCTTGCATATTTACTTGGACTTTTAGTGACTTTTTTAGCAGCTATTCCATTTATTTCATTGCTGATTTATATCATTATATACTGTTGCTAATTAGGACAACAAGATTCACTTGCTCGTCCATTGGATTGTTGGGCTCGTATCTGGTCTTTTCTTGTGTCTCGGGTAGGTGCAATCATATTCTACAAGTACTCAAGGTCTTGGCAACTATTGATCACTTCCGAGACTCCTTTCCAAGCCATCTTCCACGTAGTAAATTGATCTATAGGGGCATCACTTCCATAGTCTCACTTTCCATCTCATTTCCCCCTAGGGTCACCCGGGACTCCCCTCTTGTGTTGGATTTTTCCTTCACTAAAGCTAGGGGAGGGTTTATTTGAGGTGACAGTGTGTAAACTCTCCCACCGTTATCGCCATCTTGTGGATTGGGTCGGGCTATGCCCAACCTACAGTTTGCGCGATAACATGTGACCATAACAAATATGTCATAATTAGATATTCAAGTCAACCATATGCATAACTATCTCCCATAATCTCTTCATGAATCTCTCAACTAATTCCATGAATTCCTCCTCAACTTCTCTCATTGTCCTCATATTTCATTCATATGTAGACATCATGCACGGTCTACTTCATTAACATATGATAATGTATACATCAAATGTCATAAGTACAAGTTAATCCTGTTGTCGCCTTATACACACCTGGGAGATGTGGAAGAAATCTTCAATCCACTCGGTGTGTCCTTAGGGGCAAGTGACAGTTAAGGTGCTGTCACCTAATCCTCAACTCCTCCATCTAGGCCAACTCCTAGCGAAGCCAAGGGGGGTAGTCCCTAACAAAAATACTAAGGCTTGATCTAAGCTAAGTACAAAATATAAATCTAGGAGTTTATTACTTTTCAACAATCAATCATAAATTGAAATACACATAAACCAATTATTCATCCACGATATAACATCAAGCATTTACTTGCATAAAGGATACTGAGATACAATTGTTAGATGCAAGTAATATTAAAATAACTTCAATTAGATAACCAATAATGTAAAGTGAAGCCTGTGGCTTTGCTGAGTGTAAAATGAGACCAGTGCCTTAAAGTGAATCGTGGACAATGTAGTTCGTGTGTTTTATTAGGATAAATTGATGTTGAGTTAATGAAATGGTTTGGGCCTCCTTATGTATCATTCACCAATCTAAAAATTGCCGATCAGGTGTGCCGCAGATCCAACAAGGCGAGTTGCCAGGTGATTTGACACACGACACCCAGGGTAGAGGTCTTAGACAAATGATACCACTTAGAGATTGTCCTAATTAATCTATCAATCACTGACCAACCCATCGTGTATGAAACTTACTTCCAGCAGATCAAGACTAGCTCGCAACTGGAAGGGTCAGAAACCGCACTGAGAGTTGAGGGGAATTTGTTTATTTTAAACAAGAAATAAATAATTGAAATTGAAATGTTATACTAATTACTAATCCACACTGACCAGGCCTCTTTCGAGGAGTTGAGGGGATGGTTTATTTGCCAACTTGAAATTGCAAGAAATAAAGCTAATTTAGCAATTAATGTTCTACTTTGCAAAAGGAAATCTAATCTAAGTGAAGATTGCAGTGCTTTGTGATGAATTGAAAGATTACTTTAGCTTATCTTTAGTTATGAAAATTGAATCTAAGCTAAAATTGCAAAAATTGAGACAATCACCAAAACACCGTTCCCCTAGGGGAGATGAAGAGTGAGAGCTTGTAGCCCCACTGATTTTATTAAAGAACTTGCACAAATATTTATGGGAGTGACTTGTGACCATTCATTAGGGGAGTCACAAGTCTTTACAATGTTTACAAAATACTTATTGAATAAAAGGGGTGCCCCCGGGGGTCCTGGATGCTCCAAATCCGTCCAAAATTGACAGAATTTCCTCTTTTCTATTTGTCAACCTGCAAAAAACAGCAAACAAACAATGACAAAAGATTGCCAAAAACACTTTGGAAGTGTCTTTGGTTATTAATAGGAAAGCCCCAAAATTGACTAAGTAAACTAGTGTAAAATTGAGCAAAATGAACTAAGAAGAGCAAGCTAAAGCGCTTGTCTCCTTAGGGTTTTTTCTTGTTGTTTTAAAACAACAATATGAAGGCACTCTAATTGCCGAATATGGAATTAAAAGATCTTTGAAACAACTCAAACTTTAGCCTCTAAAAATTTCGAAGTAAATTACTTGCTAAAATTGACGTTTCTTGAGCTAGATCTAGTTTAAGATGATAAAATTAAAACATGAACTCTAGATCTAACTTTAAATTCATTAACTAACTTAGATAAGAAGGATTTTGAAATCTGATATATATCTAAGACAAAGTAAGCAACTAGTAACCAAAAAGACTTAGAGAAAATTTTGAGATAAGGGAGAAAGAATGCCGAACGAAAGCCAACTTTGGGCTATGGAGTCTCTTTGATGCACTTGAAGAGGGAATCCTTCCAATTAGATGGAATTGAAAGTGTTAGAAGCTCAACCTAGAGTCTTCCACTCCAAATTAGAGGTCCTGTAAACTTAACACAAATCTTACAAGAAACTGTTAAAAGTAGATGCCTCTACTTCCTACACATTCAATCTAGAAAACATGAATTCAAACAAGAATGGCATGAAATCATAGATTTAATATGCTAAATAAGATCTAGTAATGCAAGCAAGTTCACTAATATCTTATTAAAAAGGTAATAACAGATGTAATTACAAAAAAAGAAGTTTACCATAATCTCAACACATCCACAAAGAAGAATTGTATCCACACATTGGTACAAGACACCAAGATTGACCTCCAAAGTCTTCAAGTTTTATTCCAACAACCCGAGACCGTATTCCAACAGCATAACTTTATATAACCAGATCTCATTACAAAGGGAGAGCTAGCTCCAATATATAGCAAGAGGGTGAAGAAGCCAAGTGAAGGAGGGCGCACCACATGGAGAGGGAGGGCGCACCACTTGGAAGGGAAAGGGCAGCCAAGTGTCCCACAACTCCCATGGATGACAAGTGTGAGCTCCTGAAAGAGGAGGAGGGCGCCACCTCTCAAGAGGTTGGCTGCCCCCTTTGAGAATGCGCCACCTCTCAAGAAGGGCGCACCTCCTTAAGGAGCACATGTTAAATCATCACACCACTTGTCCCACTTTATCTCAATCATATCAATATTGTCTTCTTTGACTGCCACCTTGACTTTCTAGGATTTATTCACCCAAAACATGTTAAAACATGTTTCCCAAATTTTAACACTTGCTGATTTTTTATGATTTTATTTGACTTTTTTGGTTTTTTGGAGTAAAATTGATTTTAAGTGATTAAAATCACTAATTTTACTCTACTAAGTGGGTACTTAGATAATATGGGTGCTCGAGGTCCAAAAATGAACACCCCCGAGCCATATTAAGTCCCCTAGTACCACTTTTTTAATACATCTTTATTTTTTAATTAAAAATTGCCGAATTTTGGCAAATTTTTAATTAACTGAAAAAAATAAAAAATCCTAAGAGGGACTTAGTACATTTCCATAAGACTCTAGGAGTATGTTTAGTATGGTAATATACATTAGACACTAGGCTTAGATCCATGCTCAAGCCTAACCATGGGCATATACTCCAGATCTGGAGGAATTGAGTGAAAAAACTCATAAATTATAAATTGCCTGAAAACGGAAAAATATAATTAATAAGTAAAAAAAACACTCCAGAGTATACCTCATGCTTAGGACTTAAGGTGGCTAAGACCTTTTACAAGTTCATCATGCAACATCTCTTATTACAATTTTTTATGGAAATGTAAAAAAAAGAAAAAGGTTGGTCTTTATGACCGACAGAACTTCTGAACTCTGAATTTTGAACATGAAAATGTTCAATCTTTGGCGGCTCGTTGGAAGTCCATCCTAGTGCAACTTGGTGGATAAAAAATCCTTCAAAAAAATACAATGATCACATACATAAGTATAATATTGTGTCAATTATTTAACATGGGCCAATAAAAGTACATATAAAAAAATTAAGGACAATTTTATCCATTAATGTGTCCAAACATTTGGGTTTTTAAAGATACTGAAAGTGTGCCATAGACTTATAAGATGAGTCTTGTGAACTTGGACAACATGAGCATTTTATGGGTTTGCTACATGCGTGTTTGTATGTGAGCCTACTTCCTCTATAGCACTCTAGTGTAACCACTGCAATTTATCAATAAAAGAGTGACCATTCTAGGGATGACAGAGATGGGGGAACACATGAATTCTATCACGATAGATTGATTCCATAAGCTTACAAAAGAAATCACCCTCTTTTAGTTATGAAAAAGTATATATATAAATATGTATGTAATTAATTTATTTTATTTTGTCTATGCAAAGCTATTTTATTTATATGGGCCTCCTTCAACTTTTGTTGTAACAGTCATATTTTTCTTACAAATTGGGCAAATAAAGATGTAACACACACTACTAAATGTGCTTGATGTGAACAATAATGTGAATAGGATGCAAGGAAGATAACCTAAATTTCATTAACATCAGAATGGTAGTAGTGAATGCATAAACTCTATTACGAAAGATGACTAACCCTGCATGTTTTGTCAATCCCTTACTCATTAATAACTGGAATTGTTGCATAGGACTTAGGTTGATAAAGGTTACGAGTAAAGTGTATCAATGTATGTTTGCAAATATACAAAAGATGACTAAGATTTTGGTGTTGAAATGAGAAGTTATAAACATACAGGAGAACAAAATCCTTAAGTCTAAAACTCATAGCAAGGAGGGAAATTGCCCTCATTGCAATGTACCCTATGTTATTTAGACTTTAAAATAACATTTTCATTTTCTAATTAGATGCCAGGTAACACTTCTGAGAAGATTCTTGTTGCCCATTTAAAGTAAGTTATGCATTTCACCATCCAATATAAATTCATAGGCATCAAGATTGCATTATGGTCAAGTTTTCTTGAGTCGCATAAAGCTACAAGCAATATCTCAACATGTTTTTGTTCTAGTAATGTATTGTAAAGTGGAGATTTACCAACTATAGCATCATTAACTCTGTCCTACCATGACCATAATTTGTCGAAGGATCCAATATTTAAATAATTTAAGGCAACAATGAGGGTGAGGTTAGTGATATTATCCATATTCATGATTTTCTATATATATGCAACATTAACTTCACTTTAGCTATGGGACATCTATAAGAATTATCTTCATCTTGATATATTTGAACTAAAAGAGGTTGACTTGTTAGTATATGACCTGTCTTTAATAAAGTGAGTATTTTCGAAGATGGCCAAATATTATTCAACCAAAACAATAACAAGATCATCTCATCAATTACATAGGCCAAACAAGAACTCTTTTGATTCACATGATGTAGCTGAAGATAGCCCCGATGTGGAAGATTCTCCAAGTCCAAATCCTAATGATTGTTGTGAAGACAACAAAGTCTTGATGGCAGTGATCTTAATGAGTCCATATGAATTCTGTTATTGAAGTGGACATATTTTCAGGAACAATTTTGCTAAATATATGTTGAATAAGTGTAACGTGTATAATTTGTTAAAATTTGAAATTTGGCAGATCATGTTTGCCATGAAAATGTTTTGTTTGACAAGTGAGTAGATGTTTTGTTTAAATTTTGAATTAAATTTGTGCATATACATATTTGAAAAACTTGTAAATTTCAAAATGGCATTTGGAAATTTTGGTGGTGTTTTTCATTTTTATTTTATTTTGGAATGCATGTTTTTTAGTACTTTTTAGAGAATCTTTGGGAATATTTTGTAGTACCGACTATGGATCCCACTATAAAAATACAATTTAATGATCTAAGATGAGAGATCATATCTATACATAGATATTCATTAAAAGAGAAAAGCATTATTAATAGTAAAGATAAAACCATGATGGTTATTAGCTGCAATCATTATTCACAAAGAGAAAAGTAAGCATATTATGTAGCTTGTGATAATGAGATTTTCGTTGCATTTTTTGTGGCCATCAAAACTACTGAGAAAAGTTATTTATTTTAGATATTATGATTAAATTTTGTAGTGACAGAACTCAATATCATTTTGGTCTTCTATTAATTAAGCACCCAGCAATAGAGAAGCTGGAAACCAAGTTGACAAATTTACCCCAAATCTAATAAGAAATGGATATTAAATGTTATATAGAAATTGTCAATAATAGGAATTGTATCCACAGATTATCAACATGATTACTTCTTTGGACCAAATGAATATTGAATTTTTTTTTATTTATTTTTTTTCATTTTCCCCCAAAACTAGTTGAAATGGACACCTATGTCTCTTGTGTTCATTCATTAACTCGTGCATTGTTGCTTTATTTCATACCCAATTTGTGGTGTATTTGCACAGGTAATAAAAGTGGATCATGAAGCACATGGTGTTGATGTTCCAAGTGATATTGCAAAGATTGAGGCATTCATGAGGGAACGAAACATATCTTAGCTCCATTGCTCTAAAAGTTTTGGAGTAATTCTATTTATTGTGAAATGTTTACTGCAAGTTGTAATCTCAATTAGAATTTACAATCCTCTCATCCTCTTCTGTCTTGAGAGGAAGAATACTAGTTTTCGTTCACCTTTGGTATTGTGTCCCTTCAACATTTCATTCTTATTGTACAACATTTCATTCTTATGATACTTGCAAAGTATATTGACAATTGCAAGTCTATGTAATATCCAAAGTGAGTTGCATATAACAACATTAATGTTCTTTTGATAAAACATCCTAGTAAACAATTCTACTTCACTGTCATAGACCCAAAATATTTAGCATCTCCCATAAATTTATGTTCTTTAAAATACAAATAAATCTCCATCTTTGAGCAAATTTTGACATCTTTAATATTGAAAAACTTGTTAAGGTCAAATGTTTTGTCAACATTGTAGATGGAAAATGAAATGTGAATAGACAAATTGCCAAGGAATATTCTATCAGTGCTAAATTGAGATATAAATGAAAGATAAAAATACAAGACCCCATAGTTTATTGTGGCTTAGTTTGGCATGTATCCCCTATCCCCACTATTGCCATTAATCTCATTATTAGTCCTACCAAATTAGTCATCATACGATGGCTCTACGAGTTTTTTTCCCATGTCATAAGGCCTTTGGGTGCCTATTAATGGCAACCTTTGGGCCTAATGATAGGTCATTTGATCCATCAAAAGTTGTTATCCATAGTAGCATCGAGTTTGTCCACTGGGAGCACAAAGGGACTATTGAAGGCTCCCCAAAAGTTTGTCTTTGGAGATGTTTCACAAGGGAATGATCTATTTCCTGATGAAACCCATGTGGATATTTCTCTTGATGAGTGTTGAAGATTGTGACGATTTGAAAAAACACATATTGCTCTATATTTCACGGGTTAAAATTTTCATGTGGCCATTATTAAGGTTTGGGTCAAGGATGTTTGGGAGCCACATAGATGCCATTGTTTAAGTACCGAAACCTTGATAAGAGGCCTTTTATTGTTTTATTTTCAAGAAGCGTTGCATTGGGCTACCATTGTGTCTCATGGTCCCTAGCTTTGTCAAAATACCCTCATGGCTTTGCCCTTGTGGATTGAGAATTTTGTTGTTGAGCAATCTACCCAATTGTGTTATCTTGTGTGGGTTGAGTTCCTAGGCCCACCTATGCAATTTTGGCGCTTTTTGGATTGCATTTGTGTTGGTTGGCGGTTTTATCGATAATAAGCTTACTCAATTTTTTAACCTTAGACCCTAGGAGAGGGTATGTTTGAGAGTCAATTTTGTTAGCTTTTTAGCTCAGGAGGTACTCCGCATGTGTGTCTTGTATGCGGAAGTAAACTTGTACCTAACTACTAGACACTTGACTTTGTAATGGGTTTTTATAAAGTTGTGATAAAGTGGTTCTTTTATTAAAGTGACTTTTTAATAAAGTGTACCTTCTAATATTAAAGTGATTTTATTTCATAAAGTGCACTTATGTTATAAAGTGAATTTGTACTTTAATATTTTGAAGTGATTTATTTTGGAGGGAATGAATCATGACCCTTGATCTTGTAAATGCAAGATTAGATCTAGGGTTGTAGAAGGTGAAAGGTCACTTTCAGATTATAAGAGAATGCATTGGGTAGTGTGCAAGACAAGGAGAAGAAGAGAGAGAGAGAGAGAGAGAGAGAGATATTTTTCTGAGTAAGCTTGGAGAGGAGATTTAGGGCAACAGGATGGGTGCTTTTCCCAAGATAAAGTGGGCACAAATCCCAAGGATATTTGCAGTGAGGAAGTGTTGTAACTTTCTGTTGATAAATAGGCCATACTGTACGGATCCGTACAACATTGTTGCACGGATTTCGAGGCAATTTTTTGGTGTTTCTGTTGGTGATTTGGAAAATTTACTATAGTTGTCCGTACAGTTCTAGTGTGGCACATTTTTCTAAGTGTTGTTCAGATGGGCCATATAGGTCATACAACTTCTTTGGCACAGATTCCAAGACAACAAAGTTTGGGATTGTTTTAGTGTGTTGTAAGTGTTTTTTTTTTTCTTGTTGGAAATGTATTGGGGTTTTCTCTGGCATTTGCCTAAATTTATGACTTATTCATGGTTGGATGAATGATGTTCATTGTGTTTATTCCGCTGTATAATTACTTAGAAATGTGTATTTCTGCTCAAGATAATTTTTGAATGTGGGTTTAGACATATCAGAGTTCATAGAAGTCAGTTGTCTCTAAGCTGCTAAGTGTATGACAAAATATTAACTTGCTGGCTTTGTCATTAAATTTCTACAAATTTGTCAAAAGACCTTAAGGAGTTTGTCTTCATTCGAGTTGGGGACTAGGTGATTAAATAGATTGTCGAGTATCTTAACCTCTTGAATACTTGCTTCTATTGTTGAAGAGCACTACCTCCTTATGGTTAACCCTAACACTTTTGATGCTCATGCTAACTTTGTTCCTCACAATTAAACTCAAAATGTCTTTCAAGCCAATAATGATGGTGGATAGGTACAAGTGGTCTGAAAGATTTCTCAGATCAATAAGGAAAATGTGGCCCAAAAGGCCTAGCTAGTCAAGTCAGTTGTTTCATTTGTGTGAACCCTTGACAAGCCCTTAATCTGAATTGTTGGGAAGGAGATTGTGTGTCCTTTCCAAGCCTCCTCTTAGGGTGGGGGCTAGAGGGCACACTCTCTACCCCCTATACCAAATCCTTTGACAACCTTGGATTTTGAGGAATTTCTAAGGTGGCCCAAGATTTGGATGATTAGATCTAGGCCTTTAGTCTCAAAATCATGGTCTCTTTGTACCCCTACGGGGCATTGACCGAGCTTGGTAATAATAGTAATTTAGAAGATATGGAGTACATTGTGACTAATATCCAATGAAGGTAGCTTTGTGGAATATCAAGGGCCTTACAATCCCATTCGGGAAATCCATGGTTCAAGGGATTAGAATGTTGATCCCTAATTTAGAGATTTTAGGTTTACAAGAGGTTAAAATTTCGGATTTTTAAAACGACCCTTTATGTAATTTGGTATAATGGTGTTTTCTTTTTCTAGTCACATTGACGATAAGAAGGAAGTTGTTACACCCTCACCTTGTCTATGTTGTTATGGGAAGGGATACTTGTTGAAATATTGTAACTGCAAAGAGTATTCTATTTATTATTGATGTATTATTCATTAGATCAATCCCCTTTTGTGGATTGATCATGTTGGGTATTGTAAATGACCAAATCCCCTTTTGCGGATTGGTCAAACCCTAATTGTAATAGGCTAAATGAGAAGTCGGCCCTGCCAATGAAAAGTCACCTCAGTTCAACGCCTGCCAGATTGTATAAATAAGAGAGGCTAGCACCTCATTTGTTCACTCACTCACTTGTTCATCAGAGCGCAAGTTTGGAGTTGCAGTTGGAGAAGAAGGAAGAGAGAGAGAGAGAGGCGCATACTTGGGAGAGGACTTTCTGTATTGTTTGGTTTATTCTCTTGGCATTGTATTGGCTATCTATATTAAGGAAGTTTTTGCTGGGTTTTCTCCCCCATGAGGGTTTCCCGGGATAAATGTTGTGTCTCTTGTGATTGTGTATTTCTCAATGATCCTATCTATGCTATGGTTATCTAATGAATTGAAAATAAACCTAATAATAGCTTAAACCTTAACATGGTATCAGAGGTAAGCTGAAGAGAGCATCTTTCACAAGAAGAAGAAAAACGTCACTGTTGCAGTACATGAAAATTAGGGATTTTTATTAAAGAATATTTTCAGCCTCAAAACCATCTAGAAAAGTGCGCCCTAACCCAAGGAATTCTTTGGCACCTTCAGCGCACCTTTTCAGTGGGTAGATCTCCCAAAAAGTGAAACCCTAGTTTTCACCGGTACCAGAAAACTAGTACCAGAAGTACCCAAAGTACCAAAAAACCAGAAGCACCAGTCCAGAAATCTGCTGGTCAAGTTTGAGGGGGTAAAATTTGGATTTTCAAAAATCTAACTGCACCAGCTTACTCGCTTCAGCTCAACGCATCTATCCCCTGGATCAAAATTTCAAAATTTGAAGTTTGAAAAATTAGGGTTTCCTCATAAAACCCTAAGTTGCAGTCTCAAAATCAGTTGCAGTATCAATTGCAATTGCAGTATTAGTTGAAGTATCAGTCGTAGTACTAGTTGCAGTCACCCTTGAAGTTGTTAAGAGTCGGTGATCATTACCGCTGCTACCAGATGGTGCCACTACTTACAAATGCCATCAGAGGTATGCACTCACACATGTTTAAATGGTTAAGATTTAAAGGGTATTTGCAGGAGAAGGGATCTATTGCCATAGATCCAGAAGGATCTCAAGATCCAACACATTCAGAGGAATAATGCAACTCAGGTTTGATTATTCTGATATGCATCTATTTGTTATGACATTATTTTGATCAGTGTTGCATGTTGAAGCTATGACCATCATACTAACCTTTGGTCAAAATTAAAGTCAAGGTATTAGATGGATTAAAGTTGAGATCATAGAGTTTACCCTCTAACCCAACCTTTTGTCAAGATAACATATTGTCTTAGTACATAAGACATGTTGAAGAAAGCACTCGCCATCTTGAGTGAAGGAGATTTGGAAGAAAAGCAACACACTCATTCTTGAGGACAAGGCTCCAGGTTCCAGGTTTGATTAATTAAGTTGATAAGATTCAAAGTTGCACTTGACAAGTTGATGACTACCCCTGTATAAGTAAACACTATAGTTGAGATAACAGTCCTTGAAAAGTATTATACTTGGTAGCATGTGAGCATATTGAGATAAATGCTTAATGTAATCATTTGTCTGATACAACTAACATCTCCTTTAGGAGAAACCTCTTGTGTTAGTTCCAGGTTGCCATGGAGGAATGTTTGATCTTTGCTTCAGACAGGTCACAAGTGATAGCTCTAAAGGAGCCAATGTGATGATTATTCGTGATATTTTTTTTATCTACTATTATCAAAAGAGTATTACTCTTGCTTGTTTTTTTGTTGACCTTGTTTCAGGTCACATGTGATAACCATGAGGAAGCTATAGTGAAGGTTGCAAGAAGGCAACATATCAGATGAGATATGAAGTAGACTATGTACATGACCATATACACTCATGTACCAAAGAAGATGAAGAAGAAGCTACCTCTTGAGATTCAGAGTATCTCATATGAAGATTGATTGAAAGGAGCAGAAGGCACCAAAGATGACCGAACATTAGAACGAGAAGCAGATCTCGTTTGAAGCCTGACTTTGTCTTTCATATTTAGACTTGGTATTCAACACCAAGTATACCATGTAAGAGATGATGAAGTCCTTGTAGACTCAGACGAAATCGAGAGTAAGCCTGATCTCAGAAAGGATCAGATGAAGAGACAACTCCCAGGACTGGGAGACAGATGTCGTGAGAAGACTAGATCGTAGCTTCAGAAACTTCTAGGAGATATGAAATCTCCTGGGAAGATTCCCTTGTTTCAATAACATAGAAGAAAGCCAGTCAGAAAGACTAGGATATGGATTCTTCCGTGAGACTAGAAGAGAAGTCAGTATTGACATCCAAGATTGATCTATACATATCAAGCATGTTGCAGATGAACAAATCCTGATGTGTGTCCAGAGGATTCTCCCAGCAAGAGGGAGAAGACTATGCCGAGACACTTATTGAAGAAATAGTTCCAATATTTATGAAGACAACTAGAACAACCATGATTCATATATAGTATGAGAGCAATCCCCATATTTAAAATTGAGTGGCAGTTGGTGCATTACGTTAGTTGGGTTATGGAAACATAACTATGATAAAATATAGCGTTAGCGTTACCTCCATGAAAGAAGAAGAGCTATCTTCAGTATTAGTTATTAAGCCACTCTTAGTTTCAGATGAAACTGTTGTCGTGATAGAATAAGAGGAGTTACTCTAAGATTTTAGCAGCCACAGTGAGAATGAAGCAGTCATTCTCAGCCTCAGAGTAGTTGCAGGTGCAGAGTCCCAGATTCCAAAAGGAATAGTTGCAAAGAGAGTAGAGGACATACTCCTAGACAGTGAGACAGATAGTGCCTTGTAGAAAGCACATAAGCTAGCACATGTTTGTGCAGATTGAGTTGCAGCTGAGCAAGTGTACCAGATGGGTACAATGTAACGTGAAAAATTGGTTTGAACATTGAAGATAGAAAGCCTCGGGTCTGCAGGTTGAAGGAAGCTTTGTACGTATTGAAGCAAGCTACAAGAGCTTGATTGACAGTTTCCTGACGAGCTTGGACTTTAAGAAGAGTAAAAGTTGATTCTAACCTTTATGTCAAGGTTATGAATGATGAGCCAGTGATGCTACTACTATATGTAGATGATGTATTCTTGACAAGATGAAGAAAATCTCATCACAAATTGCAAAAGAAGCTCACCACAGAGTTTGATGGAAGACCTAAATGCATTATCTCTTAGGTCTTGAAGTTTGGCAGAGCACATAGAAGATCTTCCTTAAACCAAGGGAAGTATACAATTAAAATTGAAAAGGGTTGACATGTTGAAATGCAAATCCATGTACACACCCATGGAAACGAAGTTGAAGCTCCTGGTAGATACCTTGTCAAAATTGGTTGATGCTACTCTGTACAGACAGATTATTGGTTCAGTGATGTATCTGACGAATACCAGGCTAGATATATGTTTTTCCTTGAGTCAGTATCCGGTAGAACCCAAACGTGTTCACATTGTTGCTGCAAAACATATGATGAGATACCTTAACGATATGTTGGATTTTGGTCTCTTTTATACTTGAGATCATGACTTCAAACCCAATGGTTACATCGATCCAGATTGAGCTAGAAGTGTTTCTGATAGAAAGAGCACTTCATGATATTGTTTCAGTCTGAGGTCAGCCATGATTTCATGGCAGAGTAGGGAGCAATTCAACATTGCTCTGAGCACATCAGAAGCGGAATACATTGTTGCATGTTTCGCCAGTTGTGAAGCCGTATGGCTTCAGATGTTGACAGATCTATTTGATTTGGAGATGGAAGCCATTGTGATCGTATGTGGTAACTAGAGTTGTATGGAGATGATGTGTTCCATAATGAGTCGAAGCACATAGAGATCCGATAACATTACATCCGTGATATGGTGCAGAGAGGAGCCATAACGCTTTAGTATGTTAGCATGGATGAACAGGTTGTTGATGTGTTGACCAAGCCTCTATCTCGTGTAAAGTTGATCACTTTCGAGACAAGCTTGGTATAGTCCGAAAGGACCTCCCTTGAAAGGGGGAGTAGTGTTGATGATACTATGGTATCTTGATCAGTAGTGGTAGCTTCGTTAGGATTCTTATAATCCTAGGGAATCTTATGATTCCTAGGCAGATCTCGAAGGTCCGGTAAGGACAATCTGTCAGAGTACCACGTGGTAGCTCTGTTAGGATTTTATATCCTAGGGAATCTTATGATTCCTAGGCATCTCCTTAGGGACTGTCAGAGTACCACAAATGATGATGTGCCAACTTAATTGCTATGATAATGTGCCAGCTTAATTGCTATGATGATGTACCAACCTAGTGTTGTGATGTCAGCTTAATTGATGTGATGATGTGTCAGCTTAATTGTTGTGATGCCAACCTCATGCTGATGACATGCCAGCCTCATGCTGTGATGATGTGCCAGCCTCGTGTTGTGATGATGTGCCAACCTCATGTTCTGATGATGTGCCAGCCTCGTGCTGTGTTGTGCCAACCTCGTGTTGTGATGCCAACTTTGTGCTGATGATATTGTGTAATCATCTTCGCGTTGTGATGTCGGCCTCGTGCTGAAGACTCTCAGCCTATTGCTGATGTTGATGATGCTCCAGCCTTCGTGTTGTGATGTTGTTGTTGTTGATGATGCTCCAGCCTTTGTGTTGTGATATTGTTGTTTTTGATGTTGTATCAACCTTGTGGTGTTATTGATGATGATGATGATGATGTATTAGTGTTATATTAATCCATGTTGATGCAGTTGATGATGATGATGCCACTTCAGCTTCTTGCTGAAGTTGATGATAATGATGCCACTTCAACTTCTTGCTGAAGATGATGATGATGATGCCACTTCAGCTTCTTGCTGAAGATGATGATGATGATGATGCCACTTCAGCTCCTTGTTGAAGATGATTATGATGATGATGATGTTATTTCATCTTTCATGCCGAAGATGATGATGTTACTTTAGCCACACTGAAGATGATGATGATGTTACCTTAGCCTCACGTTGATGAGGATGATGATGCAAGATGTGTATTTCATTAGAAGAAATAAAAATCAATTTTTGATGTATTTATACTAGTAACAGGAACCACATGGTGGCTGGTCCATTCCATTTGCACTCTAAATATAAAATGAGGCATGATGGATCCCCAAAGATTATTCAACCATTGCAAGATGTTTATTTTATACTAAATTTGTGATGTGTTTACACAAGTTACAAAGCCCATGCAATTGTAGTCCCTTCCTTTTACACTATGCATATTAATAGGCACGATGGATCTCCAAAAATTATTAGTAAACTAATGCAAGCCACCATGTTTTAATATTACCAATGTTTCCATCAACCTTCTATGAAAGACATGGAGCATTCTTCACTTTCCTTTTCGTGTAGTGTATTTGTGCTACCACTACATACCATCATCACAAAATACCTAAATATATAATAACATTGAACAATATAAATGCATATGTACACATCTCATTACAAACAAATATGTTAATGTATGCACTTTTGAGATTAATTTCTATATTGTATTTCCAAGAAAATATGGATCTTACACCGTATAACACTTTTAGGCCTCTAAATACCACTGGAATCAAAACTTGTAATGAAGTTTCTACGAGTAGAACTTTAAATCCCTATAAAATGACATATTATCAACCTAAACTAGAATACCATTCCATTCATGTGCCCAATCATTAAATAAATCACTAAAACTTCAGAGTAAGTGTGAAGAAGAGAATGATAGCAAGAAAAATGAGTATCACTTGCTTTATGAGTTTGATTATGCATAAATTCCAGTGTTAAGTATAGGAAACATCTTGGTACTTGAATTCTATGTGCTACGTGTAGACATCCTTCTCAATGCTTGGACATGAAGTACAAGATTATATAGGGCTACATGTTCCAAGCATATACAAATCATTTACCAACATGCCTACTTCTTGTCTTTAATAATCAAAATACCATCATGTCTTACCATGCTTATAGACAAACCCTATATGACCAACAATGTAAGGTTTATGCATGCCACATTTAGCCTTACAACCATATACCTTTTACATCTTGCAACAACACTTTATAGATTACTCCAGACATGGAGTCACACAGGAACAAGAAATACATGTCATCATAGGTTTTTCATGCTTGTAATTCCTCTCAAGACTAGCTAAATGTAGAGTAACATCAAGCATCTAATAAGTTTTCCATGTGTGTCCTTGCAAAGCCTTGTTTCTGCCATTACACAATTGCACTCTCATAGGATGTCCTCGACAATCTTCGTCTTTAGTGTCATTATAAGGCTTTCTACCTAACAACCACAAAATTTTCCTTGTGAGAATCACTCCTAACATGCTTCTCCACAAGTCGTCTTCCACTACCACAACCACAATGTCCACTTCATGTTCTCCTTGCCACTAGAAAACATGCACCATATAAACAAGCATCATGCACCATGCTACAACTCTTTCTACAACAATTCACAGCCACCTTCTCAACAACATTTCACTTGCATTCCATGCAACTTAAAAAATGGCATACATGCATATTTCCCACCAATGACACCAAGAAGCAAAGCCCCCAACCTTTTATATATATAATTTTGTGTCACTTACCATGTCCAAGCTCAAGCACCATTAAGAGCACCAATTGGCACAATCAAGGATTCCCTCCGCCAACGGTCTCTCCCATGCCTTCACAAAGCTATAGTCAGTGTTCTTCCTAATGAACACTTCCATGGGCAAAGGCATAACCTACAAACTCAATCCATGAGCCTACTTCATGAGAGAGATCGAGCCCGTGTTAGTTTTGCTCCCAAATGTTGGAAAAATAGTGCAAAGATCTATAAATGGAATACACATTAATAAGTTAGCATGCATAACTTAATTGATAAAAGAATACACCCATTCATATAACACAAATCTAGGGAGAAAACACGAGACATTTTCATTAGTTCAATTCTCCCTATAACAAATAGGGAGAATACAACAACCCACAAAGGAGCATCGGTCTAACCCCATATCCCATTGAATAAACTACATAAGCCTTTCTTTTATACATTCATTACGCATCTCTATCAATTACATTATACGAAACTTTATTAATAGTTTACAAGAATTTTTCCAAAATCACTCAAACATTACATAGAAAGACTATCTTCCAACACTCCTAAATGCAAATTTAATGACATTGTTATTCTTAAAACTCCCCCTCGACACATTATAGCGAACATGTAATGCCACCTACAAAATTGTGACAAACACACATGCAAGTCCACCTACAAAATCAGAACAGACTCCCAAAACCCATGCAACTCCTCTTGCAACATTGGGACAAACCTCCAATGAGGAATGCCTTCAAAGATCAAAACTCTTGGCTTGATAGCTTCAACACTCAATGTTTGTCTTCACGACATCAAAATTTCACCCATTGAAACAAAAACCCCAACAATTTAGCTCCTCATGTAGCAAGCAACGACATGCAATCCTCCCAACTCATCGATCAAGACCTCAAACAAGGCCTCAACAATCCAATGTCTCACAAATCAAGATGCCTCAACTTGGCAACAAAGGCACCCCCCTAAAGTCTATGACCTTTCTCTAATACAAATTGTAAAACCTAGAGAGCTAAAATGTAGAACAAAAATTAAGCATAAGAAAATAAGCACGACACACACCCAAAGGAGAACACTCACAAGGATATTTAGCACAAAAGGTTGTCCACCTTTTTGGATTTCTTATTACTTTATTAAAAAAATTATAATTGCTTCATACAAATAGACTAGCTATTGAAACCAATGTGCATGAAAATTATACATTCCATGCACAATTGATAAAGAAATTAGTTATTTTTTTCCAAAGTATTTCATGGGATTAGACCCAAGTTCATAGCTAGGAGTGCTGAAGCCAACATATCGCTTGAGGGGAGGGGAGGTTTTGGTGGTCAAGGCACCCTTCAAATATAATTGAACATGTAGGTCATTAGTTCAATGGTATTGCACCCTAAACAATATTTGGAAGGTCATGGGTTTGAGTCCTAACTAGGGAATGCTTACTTATCAACGCAATTGTGATTTAAATTTGTTGAGATATCTAGCCATGGCCTTTTGCTTAATAATTGCTTGATTTCAATGATTTAAGCAATTAATCGGTGAAGGTATCAATATTAGTATGCTAAATGTGTAGGTGAATTACATTATATATTGATATCAAACATGGAATCAAATGCAAATAAAAATACAAGAAATACAATGCCAAAAACCTAGATATAATAAAATGCAAATTAAATGACTGTAATTAGAATTGAAATAGAACACAAAAATAAAATGCTCACAAATATTAAAAAATAAAATGTAAATGGAACAAATCACAATATAATAAACATATATTGTTAGAGGCAAATATATGATGAACACATAATGAAATTATATAATGAAAGATATTATTAAAATATGTTACAATTTTCTAAGCAGTTACATGTGATTGCAATTAACATAGATCCATCTTAAATCTAGATTTATCATGCGTTGAGAGGGATCAAATCCCTTGAGGTGCAAATATTTCCTTCAGTTTTTTCAATCTAAAAAAGGTTTTCACCTTGAAAGATGTAGATTTATCATGCGTTGAGAGCGATCAAATCCCTTGAGGTGCAAACATTTCCTTCAGTTTTTTCAATCTAAAAAAGGTTTTCACCTTGAAAGATGTGATCCCTCTCGACACATGATAGATCCAAAGTTAAGATAGATTTATGCTTAGAGTAAAATTGCATCCACATATCAATACATAGACACACGTAGCAGAGAACATATGGAGGTGCCTTCACAATCAAACATCATAGCATGCACATATCAAAACAAATCCATCTTGAATGTTAAAATGTGTTAATATTATATTTATGGAGCAACAATGTATTTTTAAAGAAACCATGGTTTTTTTCAAAATGGTTTTATTATCTCAAACCCTCTAATCACATTGAAAATAAAAGAAATTATATTTTATATTGAAAATATTTATTGTCTTATGCCAAAAATGTAACATTGTATGACTTAAATATATTGGCTAATTTAAATATATGCGAAGGCAAAATTAGGATATCCAATGAAACGGGAATGGATTATTATCAACATAGATCTATCTTAACTTTGGATCTATCATGCGCTGAAAGAAATCGCCCTTCAAGGTGAAAACCTTTTTTATATTGAAATTTTTTTAAAAAGGGTTTGCACCTTAAAAGATTTGATCCCTCTTGACCCATGATAGATTAAGAGTTAAGAATAATTTTTTTTGAAGAAGGGTTTGTACCTTAAAAGATTTGATCCCTCTTGACCCATGATAGATTGAGAGTTAAGAAGAATCTAGGTTGGTTGCAATCAAGTGCAACTACTAAGAAAATTAGAACTAAGTTTGATAATATCTCTCATTATGTGTTTATTATATTGACATTCATTCCATTCACTTTTTATTTATTAATATTTGTGGGCATTTATTTATGTATTCTCCTATTTTAATCATATTCATTTCACATTCATTTTATCTATGTTTTATTATATCTAGTTTTTTATGGCATTTGTATTTATATTTGCATTTTATGTAATGTTGTTTATATCAATATATAATATAGTTCACCCCCACATTTAGCATACCAATATTGATACCTCCACCAAATAGTTGTTTAAATAGATGCAGTTTATTTGTTTTGAAGTATACTATTAATATTAATGACATATCTCTATGAAAACCAAAACCACACTTTGTCAAAATTGCAATGTTTTTGGAAAAGTGTTTGGAGCACAAAGTTACCAAAATTTAAAGCCCTAGAAGTTACTTTCCCTAGGTAACTTTCTAAGCATATCACTATAAATATATACTTGAACTAACAAAACCAAACTAAGATGTCCAATGCAGATCTATGAAGTTACTTTCCCTAGATAACTTTCTAAGCATATCACTATAAATATATACTTGAACTAACAAAACCAAACTAAGATGTCCAATGCAGATCTATGAAGCTAGCATGAGATGACATGTGGTGCTAACTCGGGAGTCCACGTTCCCTTTTTTGTTGTTGGTGGTGATCATCCTCCCTCTCAACCCCTTGTGTGTTAGATTTCAATTGAGGCTCACATTAGGGCTTCAACATTTTGGCCACAAAATAAGTAACAATGGATAAAAGAGGGCAAACTACCAAGCAAGATTGAGATAGACCATTATGTATGGGGAAAAGATTTCACAACCCAGACACCAACCACCCAAAATGAAAGGAAAGCCAAAAATGAAGCCCAATCCCCCAAATCACCCAAATAAAGTCTTCCTAACTTAGAAGAGGAATGCTTTCCTTCCAAGGCAAAGTAGAAAGCCAAACCAAAGAAAAACCAAACTAGAATAAAGAACGAAGACTTGCAAGCTAACCAATAAAACAAAAGTTAGATATGATAACAAACTAGCAATGTCTTGAGCTCTCCCAACTCTCAATTTCTCCACTCATTTTCTGTTGCATGAGTAACTTGAGGTTCTAGCCCAATTCCTATGTTGATGACCAAAGGGAGCTCTCTGAAGAAAGCCCCTATCCCTGCAACCACCATCCTCATAAACTCTTGCATGACTAAATGTGCATGTCTAGTAGACTAAGGGCTTCATGGCTTCTATGCCCACGCTCCTTCCTAGCACTTCATCCAAAAACAAATTCAATGTATAGTTGATATCAAGTACCACCTATCCCTGCAACCACCATCCTCATAAACTCTTGCATGACTAAATGTGCATGTCTAGTCGACTAAGGACATCACGGCTTCTATGCCCACGCTCCTTCCTAGCACTTTATCCAAAAACAAATTCAATGTATAGTTGATATCAATGTACCAAATCATTTTATAGTACATTTTTATCAATATATTAATATTTTATATAAAGTTGATATTAAAATAAGTTTATTTATTTGTGTTGATATTAATTTTATTTATGGTTGATATTGTAAAATCTAAGTGGACCTAATGATTAAGAACATGTGTTTCATCTTAATAAGTCACATGTTCAAATCCATATAGCTTTAAATGCTATATGTCAACTCCATATTGAGCATAAAAAGAAATACAAATCTCTCTCATACTACATTGTAAAAATCTCATCTACTATAGACTAGAAGTAACTTGGCATTTGTTACATGTTTTGGATAAATGGGATAAACCTTAAAAAAAAGGTCAAATTTTACCTAATTTACATATCCCTGTGAGAATTTTCGATCCGAAAATCACAATGAGTTATTTATTCTTCTTGGATTAATTAATTTTTAGGATAAAAGGACAAAGCCAACATACATTATTTTAATTGGATCTAGGAATCCACCAACTAACTGACAAGTTTGCAGCTTTGTTTATTTTGCAACAGCCCATTGTATTTATTAACAAGACTAGTTTCGCTGGTACCTTAGCACAATCTCATAGCTGCTATTATGTATCGTTCTCCACCTTATATGTAAATATTTCTGAATTGCCTAGAATGTTATATGCAATTAGACAGCAATGTCTTCCCTTGTGCAAAAACATCTCTTGAACAAACAGAAAAAGAATTGTACTTCAATAAAGAGAATCAATCCACTGTAGAACAACATCAACAGCTGAACCAATGAATTGAATTGAATAGAATAGAAT
The DNA here is from genome assembly GCA_010110895.2 of Picea sitchensis. Lineage (NCBI taxonomy): Eukaryota > Viridiplantae > Streptophyta > Pinopsida > Pinales > Pinaceae > Picea > Picea sitchensis. The sequence goes on along the minus strand of SNQJ01S0001021.1, from coordinate 641,161 downwards.
CGAACCATGAATATCGATCGTTTATTGCAGTCGGTAGCAGCATGTTGAAACTAAGCTGCCCCAGACCACAAATTTGTAACTCACATCTATACACATATTAGTGATAAAACAAACATTTAAGATTCAATCTGCTACACAATATAGATCCACTCAAATATGCAATTTGTTTATATCTGGAAATATATGTAGTCAATTACAACAGCCCCCTCCCTGAGAAGAATCTCTGCCTACTATACTGGTTCCAGCACTACCAGCAGATCCAACTTTGATACCATTCGCCTGAAAAATATCAAGAGAACTAAATATTGGGAAAATAGCACTAAAAGAAAAAATGTTACCAGCTTTTAATGAAAACATGGCATGTCACTACTGAAACAAGCATTAACATTTTCAAGCCTAATGGAAACAGATAATGTGAACATTTTAATATACATTAAGATGAATAAGTTTGATAAAATCATACCTCGTTAGATGCATCAAATACTCCATCCTGAATCTTGCGATATATTTTAGCTGCGGTCTCTATAAATGCCTAAGAACCAAAGATTCAAATTTTATCCGAAGCTATGTGATTGCAAAGTATAAACATGCAAAAATAAACATTTTGAAATGTAAACACATACAACCAAATACCTGTTCAACATTTTGGGCAGTTTTCGCAGAAGTCTCCATAAATATCAGCCCGTTTTCCTTTGCAAACTGTTGTCCTTCCTCAAAAGTTACTGCCCTTCTGTGAGAGAGGTCAGCTTTATTTCCAATAAGCATAATTGTCATATTTGCAATTGCATGCTGCCGTGCATCCTCTAACCACGTTGTAAGATGATTGAACGTTTCTCTCCTGACATCAATCAGGCAAAAGTTGAATCAAATGCATACAAGACAATGCAAGCTGGTTGAATACAAAATTGTTGACATTACTCTACTCTAGTAAACAGACCATTATTACAGCTTCTACTTGGGAGCTGTAAAATAAAAGCAAAAAAAAAAGGGGTGAATCAGAAGAAACAGTATGCTACTACAAGACAATACAGGAAAGCATTTAAAGGATTGGAATAAGCATCAATGTTACCTCGTTATGTCATATACAAGCAATGCCCCAGCAGCTCCTCTGTAATAAGATCTTGTAATTGACCGAAAAGACTCTTGTCCTGCCTGTAAGGGATATAAAGAAACATCAAGAACTTTCTCCCACAAATTTCCTAGATGACAAATACAGTACAAGAAGGACAAAGTATACAATAAAAGCAGAACAACCATCCTTGTTTAAAATGAATAGCATAAGCAACTATGAAATTTCTCAATTTTTACAGCCTAAAGAACGTGCTCTTTACATTGTACCCACAAAAATATTATTCATATACCGCCATAAATGTCCCCTATTGGATTCATTCATCAGTTTTCTTATACAGATATACTTTGTTCTAACAAGTACATTTTATGTAACTTAAAAATTAAAATCAATGTAGCATGAAAACTGCTCCCGGCCCCTGGGGAAACCATCCCCAATGATCCCCCATTACAGGGAACCCAGGGACGGGAGTGAAACATCCCCAATCTACGGAGAATGTCATCAGGAATGGTTTCCCAACCAAACCCCAGGAGTTTCAAGAACGTTTCCATAGGTGTTCTGGCCTAGACTTTAAAAGTTAACATCTTAATTATCTTTAAAATTTACTCCCTTAAATTTTAACATTAAAGTTAAAGGAATACCTCATTTCAAGGATTTTGATGGTGGAATGAAACCCCCTGGACCTCACAAAGTAAAGATATAATTTGGATATATTTTCAGCTAAACAGATTTTTCAGTTAACAACATAGATGCAAAGGAAAACCCTGTACTCTGGCCTCCTGTGCCTAGAAATTGGGCCTTTATATTGCTAAATTGAATTTTAGCAATTAAACAATATATAAGAACAATTAAAGAATGTCTAGGGAAGCATGAGCACAAAAAGAGCTTCACTACTCTTGTTATCACGCAGGTTTCAGTCTGACCTGTCCATCCCCGAATGGCTTAATAGAAAATCAATAAGCCTTGAAAGTAAGCAAATTAACCTAAGTGATTAATTACATAGGGAAAGAAAAAAGTGATACGAAATTTACTAGTATTTGAGATTCCTTGATAAGCTGAGGGTGCCCAAAAGCCCCACACATGCCTGGCCCCTATTTTGGGTACGCTCAGTCAGCCAAGAGTGGCCCCCAAGGGCCCAACTTGGCATGACTCTTGAAAAAAAAAAACTACGCCTAAAATATGAACAGCTGAAACCCTAATTTTGTGCATAAAAATGCAGGTTCAAACCTACATATTTCCAAACAATCAAAGATTCAAATTCTCCTAGGTCATCTCATGTGTGTAATACTAAACACCTAAGGCAGATGCTACAAAGAAATTGCTCTCAAAACAATAGCTTGATACAATCTAAACTACTTTTGAAGGGAAAGAAGAAAGTATGCCTACAACCGTGCAATCACTGCTTAAAAAATGTTGTTAATGGCAAAGAATGTGTTACATGATATATCAATTACAAACTTGATGTAATCTATCTTTCTCTTAGAGAGGATGAAAATAACAGGCTAAAACCAATCAATCACTGTTGAACCTTAAAAACACTGCAATGAGGCAATCAGTCTTTGACCTGAAAGACATTACCTAAAATAAGACCACAAAGAAAGAAAAAATTCAAACATGATTTCAAAATGCTCACATTTAAGGAAATCTGGACCAAAAGTGCAAAGTTTGACATTGGCCAACTTTTCGTCAAATGCAAGAACAAAGATGTTAGCAGACAGTTTAAATAGTCAAAACAATTTTATAATATGAAAGCCAACTAAGACACCAAGAAGCTCACGTAAATGTAACAATATATTTTGGTAGAGCTACTACACTTTCTGGTTTGTGGCTTACAATACTGAACAGTGTAAACTGTTCACATGAAACAAAAGAGTTATGATCAAGCTAGTTCGATGGCATTCACACAAATATGGTAACTAGAACAGACCCAGATAAATCTGGGTCTTATATGCACCTAGGTGTTGCAAAACTCGAGATTACATATGTAGATTTCCAATATTTAACACGTCAACCATTTGTGTGAACAAGATATGCATCCTTGAGCTTCACAGATTCAAGGGGCATATCAGACATAGGTTTAGATGAGTCTGTGCTTGTGTCCATATTCAATTCACCAATACATCATCTAGATTCAATGTACCTTTAGAATGTGTGCAGAAGCAGTTCATGGATCACCCCACCCCACCCCACCTGGGGCTGTGGAATGCACCTTTCTTGGTGCAATTAAGGTTGCACCTTGCTTTTCTTGGTGCAGTTAATTTGGAAGGCATTCACACAATTCGCAAGAAAATCATAATAACTTTTATAGAAATAAATCAAAGTAGGATGCAGTGAAAACATAAGAACACCAGCTGACCCAGTAATCCTTAATTTAAAGACTGTGTATCGCTCAAAGCTACTGGGACACCAATCTTCTTTTTAAATTGGATAACATTATATCAAGCAAAATTTCAATCAAGATCCACATAGAATGGCAATACCAAAATCCTTGGATTGGCTTGGAACAGAATAAATTAAAGCTTGTGACATCCAATCTACATGAGCTTTAGTCATCCCTAAATACCCTGGTACAGGAACCGAGACAAGTAAATAGGGAAGACATTAAGTAGATGACTGTTATGTTATTTTCTATTATTAGTAGGATAGTTAGTAGATAATATATATTCTTGAACAAGGGTAACAAGGTCAAACTTGATCATTCCCATTTTGAATACAGCTTGACTATAAAAGGAAGCCTGTTATATAAAAGGAAGTGTGTTATATGTTGTAAGTGTGCTTTCGAAGACATTGCTGAATGATATTATTATCATTTCCAGACATATTCAGTATCATAGCCATTACGGAAAAGAGGTTAATAATCCTTACTGTATCCCAGATCTGGAGTTTGATAGGCTTGTTCTCAATAGTTATCATGCGTGCTCCGAATTCAACGCCAATAGTCAGGTCATGAACAGGCTGAAAGCGTTTATCGGTAAACTGAAGGAGAAGACATGATTTTCCCACGCCTGCATACCAAGAAAGGTCAAAATTTCACATCTTCGCCCAAAATAATAAAAATCAGAACAGCATTCACATATACTATAGATCAAATATCAAACAGACACGCAATTATATAATGGAAACCCAAATATGAATAAACCGAAAAAATCAGAACAGCTTTCAGAAAAAAACTCTGAACAAAACCCGCACAATTAGCCAATCAAAAAGTTCTAAAATCGTTCAACATGAAATTCCCGAAGGGATTAATAAAAGGATTTGAAAAAGGTAAATAAAGCCCATTATTTCATTAAAACAATTCCTAACTTGGGAAGAAAGAAATTTCAGCTGGAAGTCCAAATCGTCCATATAACACCAGCGAAAAAGGAAATTGACAAAAACCTGACAAATCGTATCTGAAAACCCTGAAAGCCCCCAAACTGCCGAAGGTATTCAGAACAAATCAATCCAAAACACCATACAAGTGTTATAGACACTATACACCCAAAATTTTACAGAACATGAATTTCAAAAGCATTTCTTACCAGTATCGCCTATGATAATGTACTTGAAAAGATAGGCATACGCCATATTTGACATTTGCTACCGCTTCACGATCTATAACACCATAAAATGCTCAAAATATATAATCAAATTAAGTTCTGTGAAAAATCCGTTGAAAGCCCTTTCAAATTTCGCAGAATTCCCACAGCTGACCGGCCGAATCCCTCGATCTAAAACACCATAAAATCCTCGCAGGATACAATTGAATTAAATGCTGCGAAATAACCTCAGATTTCTTCGCTAGCCGGCCCGCACCCCTCGAAAACTGTGACAATAACAGCGAACCGGAGACAATTTGAAAGCAAAACAGCGTGGTTTGTCTGAACCGAAATCGGTGATATGGACGGTGAGCACGTTGCGTGAAGAAATAGAACTAAATTAATTGGAGATTCGAAGGACAACACATTGCGTGCATTAAATATGTGTAAATTATCTTCATGGTGAAAATAAATGGATTTTTTTTTGGGGTAAATTCCAATTTTAGAAAAATGTAAATATCCATTTCCCACATTGACTTGGAGTGGGTACCGACGAGCAGCCCACGGGGGCTTTGGGACTACCCAACGTGGTCCCTGGGGCGTTATGACATGACCAAGAGCCATGCATCTCACACCCACCAGTAACCCATGAACTTTTCTTTTGGTCCAGATCTGAAGAGCCAGGAATCTTAGATCTGGAATCCACCACTGACCCACCAACTTTTCAATGTGGCACTTTTAGATGTTGGTCTAGATTGAGTCAGAGTGGGGATCACTACATATTGTAAAATTTTAAATTTAATACGGTGTACTCTAAATGTTAGATTTTTTATTTTTATAAATATTTGGTAATCAAAGTTTAGCCAAATTACAATTTTATATGGGTTAAATTTCATTTTTATATATAAATCAATTTAATATTCTTAAAAACTTTAAAACATTCGTCAAATTTTCAGGATACTCTGAGTTTTGAGTTTTGTATGGATCAAAATTCCATGTATTTTAAAATCTTATTCTAGTGTTTTGTTTCATTTTAAACCAATCGAGATGTTCAGAAAAATAAATCAGAATTCTGAATTGATCGGAAATTTAAATCAGAATTCTAGATTCACGGGAAATTTAAAAACAAGTAACCAAAAAACCTAAAAAAATAGCATGAGAAAATTATATAATTAACCTACTCTCACTAAAATCTACAATTAAAAAAAATAACATGAGAGAAAATTACTCCCTAATTAACCTACTCTCACTAAAATCTACAATTTTCTAAATTTCTAATTAAATTTTAGAAAAAAAACTCAAAATAAAATAGTCAACCAGAATTAAAATTTTAACTACGTCATTCAAGGTTTCAGATCTTTGTCTCTAGTCGGATTCTCAGATAGTGATATTTCGGGGATCCTGGTGTTGGACCATTGGATTCGAAAATCTCCGTTATCTATAAATTTCAAAAATTGTTTAATATTTCTTTATGAGATGATATATTGCAAAAGCTCATTGGTTCAGTTTTATAATAATTTTTAAAAAAAGGTAAATTTACTTATATGGATCAATCTATTCTAAAATAAAATAATTTTAAAATTTGAATATTCAATGATTTATGGAACCAAGTATTAATTTTGAGTAGTCATTTTCATAGATATTTTTGGTTAGTTAAGGATGGATAGAAGATGTTTTGTAATTCAAAATTAATAATAAAATGGTAGGTGTGGGTGTTTTCTTATTTTGGAGGAGATACTATAGTTTTCTAAGTATGGGGAGTTGGAAATGTATATAACAATGTTGTTGAGTTTATGCCTTATGGAAAGGTATTTGTATTGCAAAAGATTCACTTGTCATTAAAATTGTGGTTTTTGGGAATTCTATGATGGTTGTTCTAGCGATCATCAAGAAAGCTTAGATCGATAATAATGTTTTCAAGAGCATTATCTCTTACACCTTCTTTTTTATTGAAAGCTTCAGAAATTTTAGGATGGTCTAAGGAAGGGTCGAATTTGGAGGCTAGCACTATAGAATTAAATGGGATTAGGGGGGTGTTTCCCATCTTATAGTCCAAGATCTCCTCCTTAATTTGTGTGGACATGTGGCAATCGAAGTGGACCATTGTTTGTTATGTACTCTCGCTTGCACACCTATAGAATTATGGTGTTGGGATGGCTATTCAATTTGTTTTGTGCTAGTTCGGCCTTTTATGTGAGCTTTATGTGGTAATGGCTTGCTCTTCTTTGGTTTTTGGGAGGGTTTCTTGGTTTCTAGTTGTTGTTGGGGTGTTGATTCTGTGGGATTGGTCTTAGTTTCTGAGCGGTGGTGGTGTTTATTCGATGTTGACTTTGTTGAGGCTCGCATCCAGGTATACTTTGGGGTTCAGGCATTCACCTTATGGATTTGGTAATGTTTGTTCCTTCCTCCAAGTGGACCCCTTCAGCTTTGTTGAATTTCATTTTGTGATTGTCTTTTATAAATCTAGAATTGGAGACCCTTCGCCAAGATCTGGGTTGTGGGTTTTTTCTAGTTCTTGAGTGTTGAACATTGAAATGAACCATCACTGGATCAAAATTAAGATAATCCTCCGACGACATGAGGAAATATCTCAAGCCAACAACTCTACACTTTAGTTAATCTCGATTAAGTTGGGGGAAATGGATCAAGCTATGGCCTCCTTGAGGAATCTCTTAGAAATTTAGACAAGGCAAATCGATGAAATGGAACTTGACATCCAGCAAATTAAATCTCTTGTTCTTCCTCGGTGTTCGGCCTCTGCCTCAATTAACCAAGGTGCAGTTGTCTCTCCTCGTGAAGGTAACACAATCAATGGCAATGAGGATCTCGGCACAACTCCTATGGACATTGAAGACAGAATGCTCCAACAAGCCAGGGTATAAGAAATCCTAGACTATGTTTCCTCATATCAATGAATGAATTTCAAAACTCCTTTTATGTTAGGGCAGTGTGTTAAAAAGGTTAAGTGGGAAGATGTAGAGAGAGCTCCATCCTCTATCTTTTTTTTATATAAAACCATGTGCAAGTCTTGAGCCATTTTTGTTGCTTTGTATAATAGTTATTTTCCTAGACACAACTTTCTTTTTAATATATAAAATTTAATTTTTATTAAAAATAAATAAAAAATTATAATTAATTTATAATAATACATATTTTTAATTTGTTATATAATAAAATGAAAAACTAATTTGAAAAAATTATTAATTAAAAAAAAAAAACCACCTAACTTTAAAAATTATTCATCACTATAATAATGCATTCGGTATGCTTAAATCGTTATAACATAAAAATCTTATAATGACCATCAACATGTACGCTGATATTAAGTTTATATATTGTAAACGTGAATAACATTAGTGTGACAATCAACATGGTGATATTAAACTTATATATGGCAAGAGTGAAAGGTTTATTATTAATTTAAATTTTATGAAGTTTTGCACGGTGATATTAAACTTATATATTGCAAGAGTGAAAGGTTTATTATTAATTTAAGTTGCTTTATTAATTTACATGTTTTTAAAGTTGTTTTCCTTTATATCATTACCTTATAATTATAAGTTGAGGATTTTTTTTTCATTAAAAAAAATCTTATATGAGTAAATATAATATAATAGTTTTTTTACAAAATGAATGTTTTTAGAGTGTATCCTGCACTTTTTAAAATGCTTTTATAAAGCTTTTGAAACTAAACTGAAAATAGAAAATAACTCCCTTGATTACAAAAAAATTGAAATTCAAGTCTTTATAGCTTTTATACAACTGAACTATAACATGATTTCAGTTGATCAAAAAAATAGTTGTAACCTAAAACTCCTAACTTTCCAAAACAGACTAGTCATTTTCCTTACAATATTTTAGTTAACTATATTGTAATCTTTCAAACACTTCTGTATTTCCTTCAATATTCTCAGCTACATAAATATCATTTTCTTCCAGTACCAAAGCATCGTTAGAGGTGTGATTTACTTCTTTGTTGTACTTCATGTAAATATGTTGTGCTTTTACCTTTTGAAATTTTCCACATAGTATTCAAATTTTCTGCATCCAAGGCTGAAGTGAAACTACCTGTAAAGAGTTGTCATTGTTAAACTAGTCAATTATTACTTTTGAGTCACCTACCAAGTTGAGGATTTTAAAAGAGAAAGGAATGTCAGTGTGAATTGAATTTTTAATATAAAAATATGTTATTGTAATAAAATAATTTGAAATTGACTAATTTAGTATAAGTTGAGGATTTAAGAAGAGAAAGAAGTGTTAATGTGAAACCAAATCTATTTATTATAAATTGAAGATTTAAAAAGAGAAAAAGATATTAATGTGAAAGGAATTTTTAATATAAAAATATGTTATTGTAATAAAATAATTTATAATTGTCTATTGTAATAGTTTTTTTTCCACGAGAAAATATTGCTCCTTATATTCAATAGAGTATAAAAGTTTACAGCATCGAGACAAATTACAGCT
>SNQJ01S0001021.1:602809-628970 GCA_010110895.2 Picea sitchensis | reverse complement strand
CTTTGGCTTCTCTCTGTGGGATACCAGCGCAACCGACCACAGCTTACCGAGAGAATCCTCCTCAATTGGTACCCTCCTGGTGGATCATACTGCTACAGCGATTCAATTCCAGGTGGGCGAGCGATCTGTGGGATTATATTGACATTGATTCAATTGTCATTCCACCGCTTTTGAGTCATCCTGGTGGACATCTCTCTGCTACAGCATTTCCATTACAGGAGGGCGAGCGACTACTGTTAATTATATGACTGTGTTTTTTTTTATATTCCAATTTATTGACTGTAAGTGTGACTTTTGACTGTCATTTGTATTCCCCTCATTCGGACATGTTGGAATTGACTGGCGAATTTTCTTGAACAGGAATCTCGGGTAACAAGCTCGGCTGAGCTAGATATGTAAATGACATTATAAATCTTTTATAATATCGAGTAATTTTTTCTTGGAAAAAAAGTCACAACCTTTAATTAAAGACTTATAATTGAAATCGTGTGGAAGGTAACCTATCAGTATTTAATAAAGTGGACAATACAAACACGTTGTTTATTTTATAAAGTATACAAGACCGAAAAAGGGGTTGTGTATTAGATAAATTAAAGCATATTTGAAGTATAAAAAAATCATGAAGGTCATATATTGAACTGTATAAATGAGACTTCCCAGGTTGAAATTAATTAAAATTTGAGATCCCATTCAAAGTTATATAAAGAAAAAGGCAAATTCGAAGCTAAGAAAGGATGTGTCCCTTATACAATTAATAACTATTTATTATTATTATTATTATTATTAATGATTATTATCACTTAATATTTATATATTTTGTATGTTACACGAACCTATCAATCTAGAGGCTAATACATTTTCACACAAACAATATTAGGCATTCAATATAGTATTACAACATTCACAACAAAAAGAAAAAAAAACACCCCCAATGATGATCATCCAAGGAACCGCTGGCACTAGAAAATCTTACCTAATCAATTGCATTAAAGCTTCTTTGAATGCACAATCTCCATATGGACATGGTCCAATACTACTTCTCACTCCCACTGGAGTTGCAGCTTTCAACATACAAGCAAACACTATTCATTCAACACTTAAGATTCCAATAAAAAAATTCCAACCTTTGCAAACACAAACATTGGCAGTATTCCAGGAAGTGATGAAACATATTTGTTATGTCCTCATTGATTATATGAGATTCATCGAGCCTAAACTATTTGTGCATATTGAAATCCGTCTACGTGAAGCCTTTCTAGAAACCAATAATTTTCCATTCGGTCATTGCTCTATAATTATTGCTGGTGATCTAGGAAAACTCTCGCCTCTTATGGATAAACCTTTGTATACATGTGCAACACCAGGCATGTCTTTGTGGAACTCCTTCACCAATGTTGTAACCTTGCAAACAAGCTTCCACCAACAAGGGCAGGATATACATAAAGTTCAATTTCGTTGCCTATTGACAAACATTCGAAATGCAATCCATTAGAAGAAGATTGGGAGATCCTTCAGTCTCGTACAAATACATAATTGTATACAACATAATTCAAAGCCTTAGATGTGGCCATACACCTATTTGCAACAAATACTTTGGTGTACCAACATAATAAAAAAATGATTCAATCTTTGAATAGGCCAATAGCACATTGCATTGCAGAACGCCTTGGCTCTTCTGTCTCTAAGGACGATGATGACCACCAATTATAACAACAAATATTGTTATGCATTGGCCAACGAGTTATGTTGACCTGCAATTTATGGATCCAAACATGACTGGTTAATGGAGCACTAGGCTTGGTCACTCAAATTTGTTACACAGAAGGAGTCAACCCTCCAAGCTTGCCAACATATTTCGTTGTGGAGTTTGATACATATATCGGTCCACCATGGGACGATGTCAACCCCCCAAAAATACCAATCCCACCCGTAAAACATGGCAATAAGAAACAAATCCCACTCAAAATGGCATGGGGATTGACTATACATAAATCACAAGGATTAACACTCTCCAAGGAAACCATAGACATTGGAAAGGTTGAACGACAAGGCTTAACCTTCACAACAATATCACACATCAAATCATTAGCAGGTTTGCACATCTCCCCCTTCTTCTCTTTTGACCGTTATGCAAAAATGCAAGATAACACATTTTTTGAAATGAGAAAAAAAGAAGAAGCACACTTACATGCTTTGTCATTATAACCCATTTATACTCTTCTCAAACCAACAAGTCTATTCATAACTCTAATGTTATGTACTTCATCTCTTTTTCCTTCATATCCTCATGGATTCATCTCATTTCTTACAATGCCTTCTCAGATACCGCACTTGTTCCACTAATAAATCAAGTAGAATCAAGCTTATATGATTTCACGTTGCAACCCATTCTTACTCTTCTCATATGACTAAATTTACTCCATCTCGTTGTCCTTCATATGTCATGGATGCTCCTTGTTTCTTAATATATTTAGTACACATTTTCATGTTTTTTTTTTATTCCTTAAAAATGTTCAACTCACTTTTCCTATTTAGTACATTTCTTCACTACTTCCATAACACTATAGCCTTCATAGACTTCTTTTACATTGATTTAAGATGAAAAACACATAACATAAGGTTAAGGTTAAGCTTGCAATTTGTACACATTTCTTTAATGCTCATTTGTTTTCTTCTTTCTTCCACATCTACTCACATAAGCTTTAATGGTCTATTTCAGCGCATCTTCAAATACCTTTAATATAAAACCAACCATTACTTCGACATTCCCATTCGCCCGCTTAGGGGGTATGCTAGTTATATAATAAATATTATATAAATGAAGCCTATAAATAAAGCGTACTTAATAGTAGTGGGTCTTCAAATTCAAATATAACACTTGGAGGATGTTCTACATGATTGGGACATGAATTGGAACCTATTGGTTCCAATCAAAATAAAGTTGGTTTCTCGTGGGGAGATGGTCAAATGCAAAAATTTAGCACTACCAAATCTATTCCAAAGGCACTTTTTGCACATTTTTTGCATGCAGCTAAGACCAAATCAAGAAAAAATAAGACATGGGTTTTGTGCCAAATATACCCATTTGGGCATTGAGAAAAATTCCCAGAAAATGCACAATGAGGGATATACAAGCATGTTTTTAAGGAAATTTGTAGCAGTTTCCCAAAATTTCCATAATTCCGGTAGCAGTCCAGTTATTACCGAAATTCCTGTAGCTTCATTGGTTTGCACATTCACACCACCTCAAGATAAAATCGAAAATATGAGTTTTTTTTAGGAGGACATCGAGATGATTTTGTGTTGGATAAACTAACCCAAATCTAAACAAGGAAGCCACCATTCTCTAGAAACCAAAATTCAACCATAGAATTCCAGGCCCAGATTTTGTGGAACCAACAATCTCATGCACAATATGTTGTGAAATCAATAAGGTAAGACTAAATAAAGAAGATTTATTCCATGTTAATTGTATTCAAGCCATGAATAATGCTCATGTCTGAAGATGGAAATATCACACATGATATGCGGTGAAATCTTGATTTTTGTTGAATATGAAAGGGGTTTGAGCAACTAGAAGTTCTAAAATTGACTTATTATTTTTAAAATTCAATGATATATTCATAATATCAATTTCTCCTTTGGTGGTCCTGGAAACTTGTTGTGTGAATTGGCATCGGTACTTCGTGTATATATAACACATTTCCTACAACAAATTTTTGAGTCGAAGGGAGAAGAGCCACATTACGCTAAGAACATATTGTGGCCAGTAGAAACTTGGATTTGTAGTGTCCAAATAGGGGGATGAAAGGAGATTATTTTGGTAGAAAATGGTGGGACATTGCAGAGGATTTAGACATGGAATAATAGTGCATGTCTATCAGCTTTATGAAAGCATTATAATGACATGTATGACAAATATAGAGCACAAGAACACTAGTTTTCATATCCAATGTGGTCTTCATTAGTGATTTGATCTCTACTTGCACCAATGAATATACAATACACATCATTTAAATGCTTTCAATATGTTTTGACTGTGGAGATAGATACCATTTTTTTCAGATAAAACATGGATTCTAACATTCAATCAAATGGATTTCATTAAGTGCTCGATTGCAGGTACTTCATATAGTGTTGTTTCAAGCGAGTCAAATTGGCCATATATTCACAGGTATCACTGCCATGTTCTTGCATAAGTGTCTAGACTTGCTCATTTCATTTTTCAAGGTTAACTTCACAAGGTCAAAGGTGTAGTATCCATCACTAAAGTGATTATGGAAGACTTAGAAAATCTAAAAGGGATTGTGTTAAATTAAGTTGCACCAACAAACTGAAACAAAGTTTGTCATTAAAATTATGTTTGAGTAGATGGAAACAAAACCCTAACTTGTTCAGGTACTCTTGTAGCAAAAATCATGGAAGCTTTGCAATTTTATTGATAGAATGTTCAATCTCATAAAAGAAGAATTCAAATACATGCAAATATTTATACCAAAACAGAAGAAAAGGAGGGTTTTAAATGTGCTTGTAAATGCCTTTAATCTATCTTTGTTTTAGAATGAATGTTAAGGCATGTTGGAAACCCAAACATTAATATCTACTCTTAATAACTATTGTTACAAAAACTCCCAAGCTATTGTACATGATTGTCTATCTTCAACAATTTTTTGTCTATTGATTATCATTTTTAGAATTTTTGGTGGACCAAATGTTTTAATATTGCCACAACAATGCTTCATATACTCATGCTTTAGGCATGCTTTGATGATGCAACAAAACCTCTAGTTGTTGTCTATGAAATATGGGTTGTTAATTGTGTAATGCATACTAGAACCATGCTACAAAAGATGCCTTGGGAATGGTTTGAAAACATAGCATAAACATAATGAATGCTCTGATATTGAAATCCTTGTGGTTATGATTTTTATCTCAGTAAAAATGTTATCCAACAAGATTCTCTTCTTTAGCATAATTTGATTTGCTCATAAATGAAAAAATTTCATCTGTTTTTTTCTAATTTTTGGTGAGCAAGTGAATGAAGGTCAAATAAACATGCTCATAAAAAATTATCCCTACCCAAATTGGAATTTGCAAGAAATCAACTTATCTTTGTTGGTTGTGGAGCTTGATTATCTTATTGATTCAGAGGTCTTGTTTCAGTTGCGTTTTGACCCCATTACTTGACGGGGGGTGTGGGGGGGATTTCCCCCCCACTTCTCTTGCCAGGGGGGTCTAGGGGGTGCGAAGAGAAATTTTGGAGCCCCCCCGGCGGGGGATTCGAGGGCAACGCCCCCAAAGCAAAATTTTGGGAAAATTTTCCTTGTAAAATATTTTAATTTCGTAGTTAATCTGGATCATTCATTATAAGGTTGTAGATCTAACAATAGAATTTATGTTAGGGATTTTTTTTTCCCTAGAAGACAACCCTATTTTATGTATGAGGGAATTGTATTGTGGTTGTATGAGCAAGTGGATATTGCATTCCGAGAGAGGAGACTATGAGAGAAAGAAGAGGAAGTTACAACGAGTATGTTGTAGGTTGTATCCATCCATTTGTTGGATAATAATAAAGGAAGGACATGGAAATTTCTCTAGTGGACGTAGCCCACACTAGGTGAACCATGTATATCTGTGTCTCTATTGTACTATGTATCGATTGTGTTTTATTTCTAATTTTTATTTTATTTTATTGCTTTGTGATCTTATTTTTCTAACAATCTTCAAACCTATAACAACTTTTTGTCATGACCAGATTTAAAAACAACTAATTTTGACTAACAATATAGTAGTAAGAGAACCATGAGAAAATTTGAAGAGTAGTAAGGAGATATGTGAAATGTTTTCAGAGTGAGAACAAATGTTTTTTGGCTCTGAATTAAATTTTTTTGGAGAATTTTAAAAGGCTTGCCAAGGTTTGTTGTCTATGATTTCACCCTATATATATAAAGTGTAGAAATTGATTTAGTAATGTCCTGAACCGTGCATTGGATTACCATAAAATTTGGAACATAAATGCATCAAGGTAAGATGAATAAACACAACAAATTTCATGTCGAAACAATTTACATTTAATGATAAATTAGTTGTCGTCACCTACAACCATTTTGCATTTTTCTCGAAATTCGTGCATCCGTTGGTTGTGATTTTTGGTAAGTATAAGCATAAAGGTATTACCAAAAAACCCACCAACTTTCACAGAAAAATCATGTGTATAGTGATATAAAATGGATGATCAAGCCTACTAAATTAAATCTTGATTGATAGCACCCTTGTTGGTTTACATACTAGCACAACCTTAAACAAAAATCCACCACATGGGTTTTGTGTGCACACTTCATAAGATGGTTTGGTACCTATTAAACCAGTTTTAAATTCAATGAGGGTGCTAGCTCATGGTCAAACTCATCCAATCACATTCTTGTAACAAGAAATTTGAGATTTACTTCATGAATTCGGTTCAAGGATTAATATAATGGGTTAGATTATGCGCAGGGAACAAGGGATTTGATTGATGCACAAATTATTGAGTCATCATTTTGAATTCATGCGCATGATTTAATTTTCAATTTTATTCTTTGTTGCAGCAATGCGAAGAGTAAAAGGAAAGTGTTACCACACAAGAACCAACACTTGAAAAACTTGTGGTTTCCACACAAGAAGCTCAATTGCCACTCAGATACTTTTTAGAGAAAGAATAATCCATCACACATTTAAGAAGAATCGGATGAAAGGTTGCATGAGGACATGCAACATCTTCATTTGGGGGGAAATTTCGGGTCACCAAAATTCCATATTTTTACCAACCTTTTCCTTGACTTTTAACCATTTTCCGCTTGTCTGTAACCTTGTATTAAGACCATTTTAATGTTTATATGTGGGATTAGGTTCCATATTTTCCAATGCATTTATTTTAGTATTTGAAGTGATTTTATGATTAAATATTATAAGAATAACATGTTTTCACTTATCCTTGAAACTTGGGTGAGTTTGGTGATATTTACAGGTTTATCTGGAGATTCCAACAATAACAAATTTTGCCACTTATCCTAAAATTCGAATTTCCCATTTAACCCTTGAAGATTTGATGAAGATTTGGGAGGATCACTCAAGTATCTTAGATGGAGAAGAATCATGGAAGATTTTTTATCAAATATTTTAGAGAGATTTGTGGGAATATTTTTAGAGATATTACCTCCTAATTATTTGCAAATGGTCGTAGCCACATGAGATATATGTGGATCTGAATTTATTATTGGTTATCTTAGTTTTTGTATAAATAAGAGTGCTCTCTCCATTCCAAAGGGAGGACTCTTGGAACATATGTCCAAATTATGATGGAATAGAATAAAGTTTTTGGGATTTATCTTCACATAATTTGGCATTCTTTAGTTCTATGTATTGATTTAGTTTACAATGCAGTGGAGTAGTTTTCTACCTTGTTCTTTGGAGAATTGAGCTCACTCCAAATAGATCATGGTAGTCTTTTATTTCACATGTTTTCATTTAATTTTGTAATTTGATTTCATGAACATGCTTTCATATTAGTTTCCTTTTAAGCAATGATTCATGGAAACAAGATATGCCTAATTCATGCATGATCGTATTTTCAAGTACATGATCACTGCCAAGTATGGTTAAGCTTGTTTTTTTATTGATGAAGTGTGGTGTGATTAGTTAAATTTATTTATCTTCATTTATTTTCCATGAGCATCTTAGGTAGATCATACTAAAAATAATCTAATTCTACACATACAGTGCTTGCATTTTACAAGTATACAAACTCTCGGGTAGATAATTTAATGCAACGAGATTTATGCATATAAATCACCTGACAAGTACTCGCACCTATCCTCATGGAAATGCACGAGTACCCCTAAAAATGGCCAAAAAACATGCAAAAAGATGCCAAAATTATCTAGAAAGGGTTCTAACATGCAACGTCTCTCTTGACAAATGCATATGTCTATCATGTGGCGAGAATGAGAGCATGAGTATGTGGACATCCTTGTCATGGAAGATACTGAGGCCATGAATACCCTCCATGACTATGGATTGTTAAATTTGTTTACCACTTTAAACCTGCAAGCAAAAAAATAGTTATTGCAAATGTTAATAGGATACTAGGAACCACATCGAGATGTATTCATCATAGATGATGAACCACTCAAGATAGAAGTGGAGGATGTCTACTTCATCATAGGTTTATATTGTTGTGGGGCACTAGTGAATTTGAAAGGAGGTGGTCACGGAGCAGGTTTGTTAATGATTCAAGAATACATCAACATCTATTGTTTTGTAGGAACTTAAAAAATGACCTCCCAAGTTGCCATAAACAATATAGAAGACCTGAGTTTGAAAATCATCCTCATGATGATAGCTATAGATTCTAGTTCCATGACACCTCACTTAGCCTCACACCCATAGATGTCTTATGGGGTAGAGTGCTTGCATCCTACAATATTTGACTGGTGCACATGACTCTCAACTAACATGAAGGCCCCCATCTGAGAGATTAAAAAATGGGGAAACAAAAGAAATTCGGGTATGGAATCATATTGTGTACCTTTTTCCTTGAGTGATTTCCATCGATGTGTTCGCACATCACACTCTCTCCACCTAGGATATGAGAACATGATATGGTTCGATGGGAAGATCTGGTGCACAAAATTGGGGGTGGGGGCATGATAAGTGCATTTGATAATGACTTCTTTGACTAGTCGTCCCACTACATCATATCCATTAATGACTAATTATACACCCATTTTTGAACTTATAATGGGATCCAGAGCTAGTGTTATCCCCAAATTCCTTTTGGGGTGACATTGGTAAGTGAAATATTTCTTAAATTTTCAAATTATTTAATTTTTATCAATTTTTAGATGGTATAAAAATGCAAGTGGTGAATACATATTTTTGGTGTGGAATATGACTAACAAAATGTTTTGATGAAATAGATATTGGATCAGTATGAGTAATGGGTTTCTAGATGCATTGATGTAGGGGTAGAGGTGAGGATCGAGCCAAGGTAGAGGCTGAAAGGGTCTTGCAAATAGTGTAGACGAACCTGGAGGGACTAACCTACAGGGTTCCAATGGCACAGATAAATGACCTTTTTGATCGCATCCAATGATAGGTGGTTGCAGTGACACAAGCCTAGGTGCAAATTTTTCGACTGGTGGAAAACACCATTGTTTGCTACCACGAGACCCATGTTGACCAGGGCCTGGGGCCTAGATGTATTTGATATTTTGTACTATCGACTGTATATGTATTATCTGGGGCTAGGAAGCCTAATTTTGTACATCAAATTCCACATTTGTGTACTTAATGACACTTATTATTATATACAGACTCTTCAACTTTACTTATATTCATAATTATGTCATGATTTCTTTCCATGATATGTACATGCATGCTTTGATTTTTGTTGAATGAGACAAATTCCAATCTGATACATAGTTATCCAATGCATCAGATAAATCATTATAACTTCTCAAAATATGAATGTAAGTAATTAACTCAAAAGATCATTCGAGAAGCCACACCCACAAGAACTTCTGGAGAAACGTAGGATCGTGGACCCTATACTGGTCATTTAATTACAAAATGGCTAGTTGTGAATCCAAATGAACTACTAGATGTTGAATTCCCTAGTCATTTAATTTTTCCCTAGTTTGTAAATATAATTATTATCATTACTAAAACTATAGACAAACCTGTTATGTGATCATTGAAAGATAATGGACCTTTGATTAATTATGTAATGTAAATATTTGGTTATTAATGCAACATGGAGATGTTGAACTACTGTTGAAAGGATTTCCTTCACAGGTTATGATGTCATGAGAGGAATGGTGCAAGAGGGAAGCTATTACTAGTTGAAATGACCCTACTAGGTAGTACCCTATCAATTTAAAGCAATGTAGACCATGAATTGTCCTTAGCCACATATATTTGATTACCAGTCTGGCTGGTATTTGGGTAGTATCCTTCGAGAATCAATGAAGGATGGGTAGAGTACCCACTAGGAAGCTTCTAATGCAACCCACGAGGTTGTGGGGAAGAATACAAAAAAATAAGGGATAAAGGATAGGTAATGGGGGGGGGAGAGACAAAAAAACAAATAGGTGGAAAATCTTGAGCATTGGAGAGGGTAGAGGAGATAACTCTCTAGTTCTAAGAAAAAGAGAAGGTAAGAAGTAATAGTTACTCCCTTGACACTTGTTGAAGAACTAGATATCCTCCTGTGGCATCGTACCCTGTCTTGGGGATGGATGGATGTAGAAGTGACTAGTGCATCTTTTCCTATTGTTGGGTGGAGAGCAGCACGCCCTTCAATAGTTTCCAACATATTCTAAATTTTAGATGAGTAACTTGTTTATCTTTCTGCGCATTGAATTAAATATGTACGTAGTTGAATGCTTTGCATGGTGAGTTTTGGACATGAATACCTGACTTGTGAGTTTACTGTGTATTCTTGGAAATAACCTCAATTTTGAATGAAATATATCTGCATGAAAGTCTTGTGTTGCTTGTTACAAACAATCTCTATCTTTAGTAAAATAATTGCGAGTATTTTCCTATGGTAATCTTGTGTAATGGGTAACTCTGGAAGGGCACAAATTACATAGTCGTATGAGTTTGCAAATAATTTGAATCTCCATTATATCTTAAATTGAAAGACAAATCAACACCATTACTTATTGTATGTGATGTTGTGATTATTTATATATATGTGTGTGTGCACCTGCATTTCGCAGTGTTTGGATCCCTGCAACAAAGGAACCTTACAAGATAAGATGAAGCAGAGGTACCCTAGGTAGGAAAAAGAATGACTTGGACCAAGGTGAGAACTCTTGAAACTCATTAAGTCTTGAAAGCACCCAATAAATATTCGTAAAATTGACTAAGTCTTGAACGAGACATATAAGTCAAAGAAAACCCTTATTTTTCCTCAGACGATCATGGTCATCGATTTGGCTTGATTGTTATATCTGGACCCTCGGTCAGGGTAGGGGTAGGATTAAATCTTGACCATTGATCTGAAGAGATAATAGATCCTAGTTGTTCATTGTAGGGTATTGATCGAAGTAAGTTGTTGAGGTGAACTCCAACAGAGGAGACTCTAAGGGATGATCTAGACCATTGATTGGAATACGGGCATATTTGAGTTGAGTCATCGATTTGGGGTAAAGGCCCAACAGCCTCCTTGGTGAGTGATAATCCCTTGTTTTTCCTCGGAGAATCGTGGTCATCGATTTGGTGGGATGGTTATATCTAGACCCTTGTTTTATGTAAGAGCAGGTTTAGATCTCGATCGTTGATCTTGTGAGATAACAAATCCTATCCATCCATCGGAGGATACCATTCAGAGTAAGTTGCAATCCTAGAGGAGATGCACTCTGAAGGAGGGAATTCAAGGGAAGATATGCACCATTGATCGGTACTAGAGTGATATTTGATCATGATCGTCGATCTATCACAGAGACCTAACAAATTCTTTGGTGAATGGAGGTAAGGGGATTGATATCACCCCAATCAATGTGCTTAGGACACGTGCCAACACCTGGAATATCGAAATAGATACTCTGTGAGGCCGTGTAGACCCACCTCAACCCACATGTCATGAAATGGGTGCTTCCACATGTCATGTAAATATTGTTCCACATGTCATGAAGTAGTGTCCCTTTGAGGTAGAGTTTCATGGGAATGTGTGTGCCATGTGTCGTTCCAGGTGGCAGGTACATGTGGAAACATATGCCTAGGTGGAAATTGCACGGTGGACTCAAATGTTAGGTGGAAAATAACATCAAAGTCTGATGTTCAGAGTTTCCTTGGAGGCCGAAGTAGAAACACTCCGAAAAAATAACTCTGAGAGCCAATTTGGACCGTAGATCGGTGACCATTTGGGGAGCGATATCAACTGTCAAAAGGTGCAGGAACCATATGGGAAAGGATAAAGGAATAATGACATCATAGTGCCAACATATCCAGAGAAGGACATGTGGTTTCTCGTGATTGATTAGAGAAATACGATCATTGACCCTGTCGGCATTAAACTCCCAGGATAGGTGGTATGATCTTACTCTTCAGAGCTAAGGGGTATGGGAATATCATGACCGTCCTTCAGAGATGACCTGTCGAAGTGCTAGAGTCACCGTGGGTGGGTGAGATCCGACAGAGTGACTGCGAAAGTTGATCTGGGTTGTCGGTTGGCGTAGTGGACATACATGATCTCAACCATTGATCTTGGTGGGTCCCACAAGGATCCATGAAGCAGGTCGGACATTAAATGTTACGCAAGTGGAGAAATCTAAATGGATCATAGCCATTGATTTGGAGAAATGAATAGATCAAGGATTTTGTGGGATAGGTGGTATATGCCACAACAACACCGAGTTGGATGAAACATGTGGAAGTAGTCACATGGATTCCACATGGAAATGAAGCAGATATAATGATGAAGGACCCCAAAAATTTAATGGGGCATATATTTTTATCAAGATCTCAGTTTGGAGCATGGTGATAGTTGTTGGAAAGCTCTTGATGAGCAGAAGATAATGGTGCCCTCGAGAAGAGGTATTGAGATTATTGAGAAAAAGTGAAATTTTACTACCCCATACCTCAAAAGATTACTTGGGGGGTTGGGTGTGTTACAAAATGTTAGGAAATGAGTCAGATTCAACTTCATCCTCACCAATCTTATGAAATTTTGACACCAATTTGGTGAAAACTAGAGATTTATTTAACTTTATCGATGAAAATTGGAGATCGTGCTTATATAGAATCATGACCCACTTGTTGTACTTTCCTTCGATGACTCATCTGGTCAAGACAAGATGGAAAGGATTCACATTTGTGATCACAGTGGTTTTCTAGAGAAGAGTATAATGGCATAATCATTGGACATGATGGACTGCTTCCAAAGCCAGTTTCTCAACATAAAACCTCAACTCAAGGTTGGCGAGACTTTTTCTCATGTAGTACACCATTTTCTCTTGGTGAAAATTGCATTATTGAACCAATACCATCTCAATGGTTGATTCAAATGCTGCAAGGTATAACATGAAGTCCTTGTTGTAGTTTGTAGGACTAAGTAGCAAGGCAGACATAAATTCCTTTTTCAAAGTGTCGAAAGATATTTGAGCAAAAACATCCCATAAAAATGAGACCCCTTTGTTCAATAGGCACATGAAACCTTTAGTAACCTTGGCATAGTTTGTGATAAACCATCACAAGAAGTTATCCTTTCCTTGAAGGCTTTGTAATTGGTGAAAATTATGTGAGGGAGGAAAATAAACTATTGCCTCAACCTTGAGTGGAACAACCATGATCCCTTTATTGGAAACAATGAAACTTAACAATCGCCCCAATACGACACAAAAGATGCATTTCTGAGGATTCAAACGAATCCTATAGTAATTACATCTATCAAACATTTCACAAAGGTGTGCAGGATGATCTACCCTCTTGCGAGAGCATGCGACCAAATCATCAAGTTATGCTTCAACAGTCTACTTGTTGTCATGAAAAGGGTATGGCATAGCCTAATAGAAGGTGGCCCCAACATGTTGAAGGTCGAAAGGCAATTTGCAATAAGTGAAGGTCCCCCAAGGACAAATAAATGTAGTTTTGTGTTGGTCCTTAGTTCAGATTTGGATCTGATTATAACTGAAAAAACCATCCATAAATGAGAATATCTCACTCTGAGAACACTCATCAATGATCTAGTCGATGAAGGGAGTTGGATAGTTTTCCTTTGTATAAGCCTTATTCAGATCACAAAAATCCATGCATACTTGAATGGTTCATTGTTTCTTGTCAATAGGCACAAGGTTGGACACCCAATCAATTAAGGGAACCAGGTAAATGAAGTTGTCTATGAGTAGTTTCTCTACCTCTACCTTGATCACAACTGTCTTTCTAGGGTTCACAACATTTACCAAACATGCTTAACATTTTTGTAAGTTCTAATTTCATGTTCAAAAATCATGGGGTCAATGCAAGGCATTTCTTTGTAACTCCAAGCAAAAACATCGCAAAATTACTTGAAAGGAAAATATAGGTTTGAATCTCCTAAGGAAAATAGTTTTCCCTAATAAAGACATTCTCTATGACATCATGATTCCTAGAGGTGTTGATTAATATGGTTTTAGAGATATTTTCCATATTCCCCTCAGCATATATACCTTTTGTTGCTAGGAGGTTTACACACCAATTAGCATGACAAATCATGGTGATATTAAAATCTCCATTCTCTACATTTTCTCAACTTGGGAAGGAAATATGAGTGATCGTGCATATCTTCCCACAGCTTCAAGAAAAACTTTGTTAGAAGGAAAAACCAAATCTAAGGAATCCATGGTAGAGTTGTAGGCCCAAATGGGTGAGATGATATGATCCAATTATTCTATTGAAGGAGAAACATGACCAGTGTCATAGAGGCCTCTTGAATGGCTCTATAGGAAATCTCAACGATGGATAATGTAGTGTCCCTCACTATTGAACCCATAATTTTTTTAATAATACTATTAAAATTAATGCAGTGCAGTGTGCTAAAACACTCATGCATCTAACAACATTATGAATGCAACCATATATGCAATACACAATAGCATAAAATTTACTCAAGAACGGAGTATATACATGACAAATAAAACCCTGAAATATAAAAAATGTAACATAGATAAACACTTATATTTTAAATCAAACGTGCAACCATATACAAAGGATCAATGTTCCACTCAACCATAGACTTGCTACTCCAAATCTCAACAACAAGTCACCCTCCAGTTGGGGATGAGAATTCACAAAAAAGGGTGTCTCATAAGGGTGTCTATTGTCCACTCACAACAAACTAGTTTCCTACAACCATCCCAATCCACTAGTTATCTTCCCCAAAAACTCCTAAACCCAAGGAATGGGATCCCCTTCCATTCTACATAGTCCCTTAGGCTATCCCCCTTCCCTCCAGGGATCTGACATAGGTTGGATATGAATCTCTCTTGTTGGGAACTCCAGGAAATCAAAATTGCAATAGGAAACTCTCAGCAGCAACACATTTTCTTTGCACAACAAAAATCACTCTCCATAACTAACAATTTGCTTCTTCATTCATTTTATAACTCCCACAAGCTACCCACAAAACCCATTACGACTATCTTCCAATTCCACCACTCAACACACTCTTATTGTCCCAAAATATGCATGCAAAAAATGTCCATAGTAGGAATTTAAATTTCCCTTTTACCCCCGCATGTTGACTCTCACATTCCCCAATGTTGATTGTACTCAACCCCATGCTCTCAATAACTATGGGAACTGATTTTCCACCCTACCCATTACATATATTCAATGATTGGGGCTTTGATACACTCAAAAGAAAAATATAGGGTTCATACAAAAATATGGTTTTAGGAATAATCCTTGGGACTTAAGACACATGAATAAAACCCCCTTAGACCCCTCCTCTCTTGTGGAAAATCAGACCCCATGACTCTATCTTTGCCCATCTATAGTTGGCATCACGTTTTATTTTATTCCTTTTTATATACAATGTTTACATATTACATCGCTTGGCCCATGACCATATATCATATTTACATTATACATCATTAAACTGGGGACTAAAAATAGGGATGTTACATTCCCCTCCCCTTAAAATTTTCACCATCCTCAATGCACAACACCATACTGGTATACATATACATAATTTGAATCATAGTAGTTGGTAATTTTTGAAGTTCACAACTCCCGCAACAATTCGAAACATCAATCTCTTGTTCCCCACAACCAGCACAACCAAAGGGAGTGTACCCCCTTCTCTACACTACAGTCCCTCAGGTTGTATCACTTCCCTTCCAAGGATTCAACCCATATCAGATAGGAAGTCTTTGATATGTGGATCTAGGAACCCCAACTACCAAAATGGAGCCTTGCACACTTGTATACAAATGTACATTCAATTTTCTTCAAAATTTGCAAAAACTTGCAAGTACTTTTCCCGCGTGGTCTCCTCGTGCTCCCACATAGTGTCTTTAGGGACGTAGTAGGTCAATTGAACTTTACCAGGTCAATGGATTTGTTCCTTAGCACTTTGACTTTATTGTCCAGGATGAGCACTGATTCGACCCAAAAGTCTCCTTCATGTTCCACCCAGATCACAGTCCAATCAATTAGGTGGTTAGGATCAAGCACATATTTCTTCAATAAAGATACATGAAACACATTAGGAATTCTCATGGATGCAAGTAATGCAAGCATGTATGCAACTGGGCCTATCTTCTCCAAGATTTCAAATGACCCATAATATCTTGCTACCAACTTTGGGAAACTTCCCAGTCTGAGCAAGCTCCTTTTTTATTTTACTTTTAAAAACACATGCTCGTCCACTTTGAATTCCATATATGTCTTGTTTTTATCTACTTAGCTCTTTTTCATGTCACGTGCAACCTTTAAATTCTTCTTGATCTTTACCATCTGTTCTTTCATTTCCCTTAGTAATTCTGACCCAATAATTTCTTTGTTTGTTGGGTCATCCCAACTTACTAGCGTGTTGCACTTCCTACCATACAAGGATTCAAATGAGCTCATATTCAATGGTGTATGATGCCCACTATTATAAACAAACTCAACTAGATGAAGGTAGTATTCCCATTTCTAAGGTTTTTCCATTACATACATCCTCAATATATCCTTAAGTATTTTTTTAGTCCTCCCTATATTCCCATCTAACTATGGGTGATATGTTGTACTAAAATTTAAATTTGACCCAAATCCTTTAAACAAACCCTTCCAAAAATGTGATGTGAACTCAGGATCTCTATCATAAACAATTTCCTTGGGAACTCCATGTAACCTAAAAAATTCCTTCATGTAAATTTATGCAATGTTGGTTGCCTTAAGAGTTGTCTTCACCTGAATAAAATGTACAACCTTGGTTAATTTATCAACGAATACCATGATGGAATCATATTGCCTCACTTTTCTAGGAAGCTTAGTAATAAAATCAACTATAACAACTTCCCATTTCCACTCAAAAATGGGCAATGGTTGTAGCAGTCCAGTTGGATGTCTGTTATTAGCCTTTAACTTTTGACATTATAGGCATCTAGATATATAATCAACCACCTCTTTCGTCATTCCTAGCCAAAAGTATTGGCTTCTTACAATTGCAATTGATTTATGATATCCTAGGTGCCCAACATAAGGCACATTGTGCATTTCCATCGGCACTATATTTTTCAGATCTTTAGACTTTGGAACATACACCTTTCCCTTGTACATGAGGACTCCATCCTTGTTTATCTCATAATATTTAAATTTGTGTTGAAAATGACCTTGTGGTAATGCTTCTTTTATTTGCAAATAGTATTGATTAGAATTTGTAGCCTCTAAAATTTTGTCTTTTAAATTAGACATGTACATTCTAATGGATGTAGCATGCATCTCATGCTCTCTCTTACTGAGTGTGTCAACCACTTGGTTCACCTTTCCTTTTATATGCTTTATATCAAATTCATACTCGTTAAGGAGTTCTATCCATCTAGTTTTCCTGGCATTTAGTGTCGGTTGTCCAAACAAATGTTTCATACCACTATGGTCTGTCCTTAGTTTAATTTTTTTTCCCATAAGATAATGTCTCCACATTTTCAATGCATGAATGATATCTGCCAATTATAAATCATGTGTGGTGTAGTTCCTCTTGTGTTTAGTCAACTGTCATGAATCATAACATACCACATGACCATTTTGCATAAGGACTCCACCAAACCCTCTCTTGCATGCATTGGTGCATACGACAAAATCTTCACTTGGGTCTGTAATATTCAATATTGGTGCACTTGTCAAAATATTCTTCAATTGCTGAAAGCTTTATTCACTTTGAGAAGTCCATTTGAATTTTACACCCTTCTTTTGCAAATAAGTAATTGGGTTTGAAATCTTTGAAAAACCTTTAATGAATCTTCTATAATAACCTGCAAGTCCCATGAATGATCTGTCCTTTGTAACACTCGTTGGTGATGGCCATCTTCTAATGGCCTCTATCTTCTCAAGATCAGTTGTTATCCCCTCCTCTGAAATAATATGCCCCCAAGTAATGAATATTCCTTTGATAGAATATGCACTTACTTAACTTGGCATACAACTAATGCGCTCTCAATACTTCTAGCACCATCCTTAAATGTTGCTTATGTTCTTCATATATCCTTGAGTATATGAGTATATCATCCAAGAAAAAATTACAAACTTGTCCAAATATTCCTTGAAAAATCCATTCATCAGACACATGAAGACAATCGATTCATTTGTAGCCCAAATGGCACCACCACAAACTCATAATTTCCATATCTTGTCCTAGATGTTGTCTTGTTGATATATTCTTCTTCTTTTCTCACTTGATGATAGCCTGACCTCAAGTCAATCTTGGAAAATATTTTTGCACCTTTTAATTGGTCAAATAGATCATCAATCCTTGGAAATGGGTATTTGTTCTGTATGGTAACCTTTTTCAGTTGTCTGAAATCAATGCATAGCCTTAAGGTTCCATCCTTATTTTTCACAAAGAGCACTAGGGAACCCCAAGGTGACACACTTGGGCATATACACCCCTTCTTCAAAATATATTCAAGTTGCATATACAACTCCTTCAACTCTGGTGTTCCCATCTTATGAGGATTCTTTGACACCGGGGCAAATAATAGCACCAAATCAATGTTTCTCTTTGGTGGAAACCCTGGTATCTCCCCAAATACATCCTCAAAATATTTCAAGACTAGATGGTCTTCAACACTTAACATTTTATCTTTGGTTTCCTCTTTCGTGTAGGACACATAAATATATCATCCTTTCCTAAAACTCTTCTTCAACTGCATGGTTGAAATTTATCTAATAGATACATGCCTTGGAATCCCTTGAAATTTTCTCGGTTGCCCTTCCTCATCAAGACACATGAATTCCTTGTTGTAGCAGTCTAGGACAACATGATTCTTGTCCAACCAATCCATACCAATCAAACAATCATATGAATTGAAAGATATGAGGTTCAAATCTACCTTTGTGTTGATTCCATTCATGTCTATTGGACAATCCTTAACCAACTCAATAATCCTTCTCTTAGCCCCTGTAGCTAGTTGAACCAACCAAGATTTCTCATGTTTTCTTCTTTACAAATGAAATCTTTGAAAAAGATTAGGATTTATGTAACTATGGCTAGCTCTAGAATCAATTAAAATGGTGATGGGTTGATTATCAATCTTACCTTGTACTTCAATAATGGGATATTGGCACTTTTCTTGCTTGTTATCCAAGGATACATAAATCCTTGGCATTCTTATGCACATGTCCTCAATCGTATCAGCCTCTTGAATATTATGAATAGTCCTCATCCTTTATCCTTTGTGAGGGAAATCCCTATACAAGTGGTCTCCCTCACAACCCCAACATTTTATGGGTTTTTGTCTTGGCCTTTTCCCAAATGAACCTATTATCTTGGGATCATTTTGTGTTGGTTGTCCTTGTTGATATGCTTGAGAGTTGTTTTTGAAAAATGGTGGCTTAAAACCTTTCTTTATTTCCTCCATATTTCCTTTTTTTTTGTCATCCCAATCCTTTTGGAAAGCTAGTCTTCCTCTATTCTACTCATAAAGGTACTTTTCTTTCCTTATGGCTTCTTCCAAAATTATAGTCTCATCAAACTAGATTGTATCATTATAGAAAGAAGGTATCCAACTTAGAAATCTTTGGATTTTAATCTTCTCATCTTTTATGAAGCCAACATACCTCAACAATTCAAGGAACCTCCTCTCATACCCGTCCATTGTCATGCTTCAATGCTTGAGTTCAAAGAAATCTTTCATATTCTTATAATTCTCTGACAAATATTGTTGCTAGAAATATCTCTTGAATTGCTTCGAGAAAATTCTCTTTTCATCAATATGCTTAACTTTCTTGAGCTTATCCTACCACATGGTTGTTTTTCCTTGAAGGTGGTAGGCTACAATTCTGGATTCTACATTTGATGAGTAACCATGCAACTGGAAATATTTCATCATTCCCAACAACCAAGCTTTAGCCTCTTCTCCCTTTCTATGTTCTCCATCAAAAGTTGGTGGCTTGAGCTTCCTGATCTCTCCTTGCAAAATATTTGACTCGGGCCTTCTCCTTTTCCTTTTGACAAGGGACACACTTAGGCTGCTCCCTGGTCCTAAACATGCATGTGCTCTTTTAGTCAATTTTCCTAGTGAATGATGATGATGATTATGTCTAATAATGCTTTTTGATTTCCTATATCCTCTATGGTCTTCCCTTCTATCATGAGATCTCGATGCTTCTATTTTCCTTGCATTTGTTGCTTTCTTTTTTCCATAAACTTTATTGACTTGTCTCTGCAACATATTCAGACTTTATAGTATCTCTTCCTGAGCTCTCATTATCCTTTCATTTTCCACTCTATATCTTGTCACTTCTTTCTTTAATCTTCTTATAGTCTCAACCAGTTCTACAGGCTCCACTCTACCCCTATGTCTATTGGACTCAGCCTCTGCATTTCCCATGCTGATATGTAGACCTCTAACCTCCTTCTCATGGTTGTAAGACCCTTGGGAATCCTTCACACATGTAATCCTCACATAGAGACCAAAATTGTTTGCCTATACCTCTAATTCTGCAAGAAATGTGCATGTAATAATTATTGTTAGAAACATGCATATTGTAAAGCATTTCATTAATTAGACTACAAGTCATTATTCAACTGAATCTGTAACACATATGGATGCATTGGAATCCAATTATAATTATTTACATATGGATGTATTGGAATCCAATTCTAATTATTTACATTCATTCTCCTCTGAATTATCTTTCTGGTGACTATACTCATGCCTCATTCTGAGTTCTGAGCTAAAAGTTACAACTTTGTGAAGTTTGCAATTTTCTACTCATTTGTGCTTTGTTTTCACTGCAACTGTTTTTTTTGAGAGACCATTTTATGCCACCTGTAGAATTAAATTGGTCAGGAATCAAAACAACTTTTACAGTGGGTGCAGATAGAATTTATGATTTTCAACACGGATCAACTCTCGGATTTGGAATTTGATACTCTAGTCAAATTATATATAAATATGGGATTGAAAACTTGTTTTTTTGCACTTTACCCTTATAATTTTTTAGCCAAAATTGGAAATCTCCCAAATGAAGAAAAATTGGACAAAATTGTCTCAAGACAAAGCTATATAGATTGATGTGTACGTGAAATGTCAACTAAATAATTTTTTCCAAAGTTGTGATCTAAGGTCCCTTTTCCTCCTTTGAAGATTTCAAAAATCTAGGAAATGCTCTCATAAATAGTGGATTTTGCACTATTTCAGTATCCCCAACGAACCACTTTTGAATTTTTCCAGAATCCCAAATGAGGGAGATAATGATAAGAACCTATCTTGAGTGATGTTATCTGGTTGGGGATATGTAGAACAATTATGGACATGATACATTTACTTAATGGGGAAGACCTTGATACCCACAATGTGGATGGGGTAGTTATAGAGCAGTTATGGAGGGGAGACCTTTATTGTAATATATCCATGCCTACTTTTTGAGTTATCTATTAAAATTTCATCTTTATCTGGGCCCTGATTACAAAGCACAACACAGATCTTTTAAATTCACTAATTCACTTTTTTTCATAAAATTTAAGCAGAAATAATCAATGGCCATCCTTGGAATTCCTGTATTCCTCATCACTACGGACACACATCTAAAATTTCATCTGATTCTGAGTTGAAACTCTCTTGTTATGGCCAAAACAAGTTTTTGGGTCCCAGATTTTTTTGTTAATTATTCATTTTCTTCTTCCCTTTCTCATCTTCTCTTTCTTTTATTTTTCTTTCTCTTTCCTTCTCTTCCTTTCTCTTCTTCTCCTTTTCTCCTCTTCTTCAGTGATCTCTAAAACCCTTCATCGACGATCAACTACTTATTTTTAAATTTTGTTCGAACTTTGTCGAAATTTTCCAAACTCCAAATTCCATTAGCCATAAAAAAATCTCTTTTAACTTATGTTCAAACTTCGTTGAAATTTGTTGAACACAAAACTTAATTGGACATCGAAGTTTCTCTTTTAACTTTTGTTCAAACTTCACTTAAATTTTACGAACTCCAAACTCCATCGACCATCAACAATTATCTTTCAAATTTTGTTCGAACTTTGTTGAGATTTTCTGAACTCCGAACTCCATCGGCCATTGGCAATTTTCTTTTGGTAAACTAAACTTGTTCATGAATTTCATTGACTCCAATTATCTCAAAATCTAGGATGAATCTAGACCATTGATCTCGAGGTCAAATGTGATCTCATTCGTCAATTCACCAAACTGCTCTAAAGCTTCATCGGACTTCTCCAAACCCACAAATGTATTTCGGTTGTTGATTCTCTAAACTCTTCAGTCACTATTAAAACAAAAAAATTCGACCACTCAGGCCAAATTTAACTCTGCATCCTGCAGATCGATGCCATTGATCATCTCTTCAACCATTATGAGTGCAAATTCAACCTAAATTTTCTCTAAAATTTGAGATTTCACTCTGATTTCACAAATTTTCCCCTAATTTATCATAGATCAAACTCTACAATCAGTGAATTTTCCAAATTCACGTTGGCCTTTGGCCCATATGGGTCTAGTGTTGAACCAGAAGCTCTAATACCACTCTGTAGTGTCCTCCACTATTAAACCCATAAATAAAAACATTGAATAGAGATAAACAATTATATTTTAAATGAAATGCACAACCATCTACAAAGGATGGGCGTTCCACCCAACCATAGAATTTCTACTCCAAATATCAATTGCAATTCAACCCCAAGCTAGGGCTAGGAATCCACAAGAAAGGGTATCTCCTAAGCGTGTCTACTATCCACTCACAACAAGCTAGTTTCCTATAGCCATCCCAATCCACTAGCTCTCTTCCCCACAACCTACACAACCCAACGAATGGGATCCCATTCTCTGGTACATAATCCCTATAATACCCTCATCTCAACCATTTGAACTTGATCTTGTTTATATTGTAATTATGTTTTTCATTGCCATGTTTAGTTTCATTCCATGAGGCAAACTTACCATGGGAATTTTAAAGACATCTAAACATGATCACTGTGAATATAATGAAAGGTTCCAAGGCTGATTGGAGCGAGGAAACACAGATTAGGCTAAGAGTCCAGTAGAGGGGAAAGGTAAGGGGGTCCAAGGGGGGAATTGACCTATGTCTCCTGGTTATTACTACATCATATCTACAACCTCTTTAATGTGATTGTCATATTAATATTCTATCCTAATATTTATGATATTACAATTATGATCCTAGTGAAATGATTAATTACTTTAAGTAATTATTTCCTATCCTTAAATTCCTACCTCCTATATTGAATAAACTAATTCATATATTCATGAAATCAAGGAGAGTTCAACTAGGAATATTGATCCTTATCATTAAGGAAGTGGAAGAGTTGGATTAGGACTCTTCCTTTCCCTCTTCTCCGTTCATGCAAAAAAAAGAGAATTCGAATTAGGGAGAGAAAGTGGAGAAAAAGGTGACTTCTTGAGGAGAGAATAGAGTTATTGATGAAAAAAGAGAAACCCAACTATCATAGGATCCATGGAGAGATGAAAGAGGCACTATAATGCGGAATTAGACACCAAGATTGAGGAGCGAAATACTTTCTTGAGCCTATACACTTTTGTTGTCTTTCTGGGTTGGTTCGGAAGCTTGTGGTAAAACGAAGAGTGATTTGGGAGCTTTGACAACTCTTATTCACCCTGGTGGTCTCATAGCCCAACACGGGGGTGGTATTCATAAAGGATTTGCCTATGGTTGGGAGGAAAATGGTTCACTCATAGTAAATTGCCTTGGAACTCATTTTATGAAAGATAAGTGTATTAGTTTTATTAAGATTTCAATTATGATGAAATGCACATGCATGTTATCATTATTTATTTTGAGCTTATGCCATGGAAATTAAGTAAATGTCATTGAGTGAATGGTTTTTGTTATAATCTATTAAATTGGAAAAATTGTATAATAATGCATTGATAAACCTCATGCATGCAAATCGTTTGTAGAAATGCATTGAAAACCAGTTTTGCATTTTCAGTGAAACAATTTCATATGAAGTCTAATAAATGTCAATTTTGGAGTGGAGTTAGCTATTACATATCCCCACATGCTCACCAAAAATTAGTCTATGATTTGTGTGTATGGCCCTTAAAAATGAAAAATGGTTGTAGATGGAACTCCACTATAACTTGGACATACAATGTCCATTGGTGTTTAAATTTTAACAGAAAATGGCTAACATCAATATCTACATGCTCACCAAAAATTAGCTTCACATTTGTCAGTATGACTTCTAAAACCAAAATATGGTTGTAGATGAAATTATACTATAACTTGGCCATATGGTGTCCACTGATGTTAAAATTTTAACATAAAATAGTTGACATCAATATCTAAATTCTCACCAAAAATCGACATCATATGTGTCTGTATGACTCCTAAAAACACAAAATGGTTTTACATGAAATTCTACTTTAACTTGGTCATACGGTTTTTGTTGGAATTCAAATTTTAACAACAAGTGGTTGATATCAATATCCACGTGTTCGCTAAATTTCAGAATTATTTTCATCGGTTTCATTCTACAAAAGGTGAAAATACAACCAGGTCAAGAAGGGCTACTCAAATCCCCCATACCCCAGACAATTTGTGTTTATTGTATATGAAAAGTATTGGAATTTGATGCGAATTTTTTTAAGGGATTATATGAAATGGTTGTTGATTGGTTTGAACCATTTTTACTCTTACATTGTCCTCTTGAAAGAAAGAGGAGGCTAGATCCACCATACCCTTGAAATTATATGAAAGTTATGCATAGATTATTGTGTAACTATTGTAGATGATTTTGAAGATTACTGTGAGGTATTCACCTCTATTATATGAAATGGTTATTGATTGGTTTGAACCATTTGTACTCTTACATTTTCCTCTTGAAAGAAAGAGGAGGCTAGATCCCCCATACCCTTGAAATTATATGAAAGTTATGCATAGATTATTGTGTAACTATTGTAGATGATTTTGAATATTACTATAAGGTATTCACCTCTATTATATGATGGATTTTATCATGTTTTCTCCTCAATACTATGATTTCCTTTTCTATCGAGTTTTGTGCCATTCTGTATAACCATGTATTAGTGAATAATGAGGTCTGTAGATTAAATAATCACCAGGCAAGAAACCTGTAGATTTAAAAAACAAATGTGATATCCTTATGTATAATATGACCCTAATGGTCATGGAATTACACATCTAATCAATGGAGAAGGGGTCATATGCATGAGTTTAAGGACCTTAACCTTAAACCCTAGAATTGTCCTATTTTGGAGATAACAAGACTTCCATTTCAAAGATTCTAGGAGAATTGATCAGTTGAAATGATTGAGGACCTTCTGAAATAGAGCTTGTATGTGAATCATATGCTTATGCTTATCGTAATTTTGTTATGATATCTATGCTTAAGTGTCGCCATATTAAAAAGGTATTATGTGACAAATTGTGAAGTGCTAGTTCTAAGTAAATTGAGATCTTCAACTTGACTTTTTAATCTAGATAAGTTACAGTCTAGACCTTGGATTTAAATATGGAAAGCTTGACCTTATGTTGACTGGTGTAATGTCAAACTCTATCATAGTAATAAACAAGAAGGGTTTCTATGTTGTAAATGGTCTTAATGTGTTGTATTTTGATTTGCATACTACTACCATCAATGAAATGTTAGACCAGTAGACCCTACTTTTGATATTAAAATTGAAGGTACATTACAAATTGGTATCAGAGTGAGGTTACAACACTAGGGGCTGTATGGGCTCAAAGGAATGAATGATGGTGTTTTTGGTGTTATGACAAGCTAACTAATTATTCTTGTTACAAATAGAAAAAATGGTGTAACATTTATGAGATTATATATATTATAGGCATTCTCATACAAGTTACCGCCAAACAAAATTTCAAAGGTTCTACAAAATGTGCAAACTAATGTAATGCTATAACAAGGATTATCGCATAAATTGTCTATCTATATCTATATCTATATTTATGAGATATTGGT
>SNQJ01S0001021.1:584527-602160 GCA_010110895.2 Picea sitchensis | reverse complement strand
ATATATAACAAAACTCCAAAGGTTCTACAAAATGCGCAAATTGATATAAAGTTATAACAAGGATTATCTCATAAATTGTACACCGTTTTCTCTATGTGTGACAAGAATAATTTGTTAGCTTATCATAACACCAAAAACACAATCATTCATTATTTTGAGCCATCATTCAAAAATTGTATGCACACAACTATACTTTCAAATGCCAACATTGCATGCACTTGACATTCATTGGCATTTTATTCATCACACTCATATAAATGGTAGAGTGACTATATGAAAAGAAATGAATATAAATTGCATGCATATGATTTGACTTATGCACAATATGCATATAAATGTTTGCAAACTTCTTGTTATACACCAAGAATACATTTACCATATGAACACTATGCATTATTGATTGCTAGGTATTTTGTCTTGAGTGATTGGTTATTCTCCTAGGAGAATAAGAGCCTTTTTTATTGATAATCATTATCTTAGTTCAATGTATATCGTGTTTAATGCATGGGTTTAAAGGTATTAAGTTATTCCTTAGCATTGTCTTCCTTAAAAGTGAAGATGTATTTTATCCATGCTGTTGTGGATGATTTCTAAGATGAATTTATCTTATGACTATTATGAAAGAGTTTAACTAATGTTAAAATCATAATTTTTGGTGGTATATTGGTATTACTAATGAGACTTAGCAGTAACACCCTTGAGGATCATGTTTGCATATGAATGTGTAGTTTTCTTATGCTTATAATTCTAGAGAGTGGAATTGTTATTCACAAAGAGGATTGTATAGGTCTCTTAACTTGAATGCATGTCTATTGATATGAATGCATGGATGGTTTTGACCGTGGAATAAGAAATTGTACTTGTTATGTTTTGGGTACTGCCATTTTTACCTAATTGTCTTCATCTTGAATGTTATGCTACGTTGTGTACTACGAATGCTAGTATGAAAATATCATATAACAAGTGTGCAAGAATGTTATGTTTGACATGGAATAAGGAATTTTTTTTCTTGTCGCTAGCTGTCATTTGGAAGAAAGAAACACACTTTAAATATGTATTGAAACTTATCGTGTGAATGATTGTGAACTCTTATACAATAGATTGATCCTAAGTATGAGTTGAAGTTAGTAACAATTGTCACTAAATCATTGCAAGGATGATGTGGACAAGATAGTAAAACCTTTGGATGTAGATAATAATTCAAGGTGTCATTATTGATTGATATTCCACTTGATATAGGAAATTAATATGTGAATTGACTTGTTTTGATAATGTTTAATTATTGCATAGAAATCACTATAGCTAATCATGTTCTTATTGAAAGGTAAAAGAGTACCATCACTTTGAAAGATATTGTGTCATTAACTGGGGAAGGTAGTAAAAACTTGAGTTAGGAAAGAATTGATGTATGTGGTTGCTTATTGAGATGATTCTAAACTATTTCATTGTGTTTAGAAGAAAAAAATTTGTAAATGGATTTTTATTGTGGGAAATTTGTTAATATTGTTGCCACTCTTGAATAGACTTAGACTAAAAGGTCTTGTTTTGGTGAATAAGTATAGGGGATATGTTTTATACAGTACCTGCAGTCCACCCATAACACATTGTGTGAACATGTAAATGAACAAGCATTCATTTGTTTAAGAGGACATTATATGTTGTCATTCTAATAATGGTTGATTGGATTTGAATAAGTTTGCTATGAGAAATAATCAAATTTGAAT
The DNA here is from genome assembly GCA_010110895.2 of Picea sitchensis. Taxonomy (NCBI): domain Eukaryota; kingdom Viridiplantae; phylum Streptophyta; class Pinopsida; order Pinales; family Pinaceae; genus Picea; species Picea sitchensis. Next base: position 600,436 of record SNQJ01S0001021.1, on the reverse strand, counting down.
TTGATTTATTCTAATTCATTTGAATTTATTTGATGATGAATATTTCAATAAATTTGATTTACATATGATTCATGTGTTGAATATAATTCATTCTAATTAAACATTACAAGTTGTCGTTCTTGTTTTGATATGTGGACTACACCAAGGAAAACAACCAAGTAATGAGGGTTGCAGAGCATGATGCCATGCATACTAGAAAATGGAATCATCTTTGGATCTGGACTACCATGGTAGTAAAGCAAAGTGCAAAGCAACATAGGAAGATGCAAATTTACCAATCATTGGATTGCAAGAATAAATAGCAAATGTGGTCAGTAAGGCAAACCTAGAATGATGAATTTTTTTTTCCTTCTCACCTTAAACTCTACTTTGTTTCTAGAGTAGAATTGTATGCTTTTGAAGTAGGAAGTATAGCTTAGGTGCATGAACTAAGTATTTGTACTTGGATTCGAATATCACATCTAATTATTTATTATGTGAATGGAAGAAAGGTCGTGGAGTTGATTAGCTGTGATGTGGAATTCCATGCTATGTAGAGGGGAAATGGAAGGGAGAATTCCTTGACTCCTCTTTTATTGTTCTATTATATTTTTCTAGATTGAGAAAGTTTTTATGTGTGAATAGTTAAGTCATGGGAATGTTAATAATTACAAGAGAGTAAAATAGTTGGAATACATGGGGCGGTGGGAGCGAGTGGGGTTATTTATCACCCTAGAGGAATTAAACTATTTTCGTTTAGCTAGGGGCTTGGTTAAACCACATTTTTTTTTCGAAGCACTGGCGCTCTTCAAAGGGTGTGAGTTATCTATAATTCATGGAGTAACTTCTATTACAATTATAGGGGATTCATTACTGTTAATCGCCCACTTCCAACAAGGGAACTCATATTTCAATCAAGGCCTAGCACTATTGACTCAACGTATTGAAGCCATTTCTAATAAATTCACCAAAGTCTCGTGGTTCCAAGTCCTTCATGGGATAAAAAATGAAGTGGGCAAGGCTGCGAATGCAAGGGTTTCATTAGCGCACAAATGGATATTTATTAATGATGCCTCCCCATCTCTTTAACCTCTCCCGTAGACAACTGGGAGGATAAATGGTGGAGGCATTTCTCATGCAGCCTCGTGCGAAGATTTAAGCATCGTGAATGAGATCCAATGTGGTCATGAAGTTGGATGTAGTCCTGGGCATCTTCGTACGCATGATTTTTATTGAAGTATTGAGCCATTAAGAATTGTATATGGTAACGGTCAATAGGTAGGGTGTTTTTGTACCTCTGTTAAAAGTCTGTATTTTGCAACAGTAGGAACAAATAGAGGTTCTAGGTGTATATATTGCATGTCTTTATGGGGCTTCTCTAAAATGTCAGAAGCAAACTGATACTAGTCCTCTATGTATATGGACAAATTCATTCTAGAATTTTGATAATATAAATAACTGCTATTGTGAAAAAAAAAAATTGGAATACATTTTCACTAAAAGACACATTGAGAGATAACATGTGGTAGAGTGCATATAGATATGTTGGAGAATATATGATGATGTTTATTGATTAAGAGTGTTGTGACACATGAAATGAGTATGTCATGATAACTTATGTGGTTTTTGATTGTTGTATGGTTAGGAATGGTTGAAGATGTCGATAATGTAGCTACCTATGATAAACAACCTTGTGAAAATGATAAGGACAAGAGGATGCTTGTCAAAAGATTGATGAAGGGATCATGTGAGTTCACATAAGGCATTAGTTCATCAGGTAACATTGAGACTGTTGATGGAACCATGCAGGTATGAAAATTAGTCATGTCAATAAAGCATGTGACCTTAAAGGAATTGGGTAAGAATTTCTTTAGTCATATTTGATATCTTCTTTGATATGTTTATGATGATGTATGAACACATGTCTAACATTGATACCTAAGTGGGGTATGAAAAAAGAAGGAAGCTTTCGATATGTAAAGATTGTTAGAACCTTTGTGATGCATTCATGAGTTGGTATGGCGTGATTGAGTTGGTTAAGGGTAATAACTAGAGTGATTGAGTCATGACACTCATGTTATGAATTTTTTATACTATATAAAACTGAATTCCATGTGAGAAACCATGTCTGAGGCCATAATGTGTTGGATTTAGAAAAATCCATAACATTGCATGAAAATCCAATGATCTTCCTACTTGTAATCAATGTTTTGGTTGTAACCTTTTTTCCAACACTCAAGAGCACTTAAGGATTATATTCTTGGTGTTGTGCTTGGATTGAGAAGGAAGGTATCCAAATGGTCAAACAAGTAATAGAGAAGTATTTGGATGTGTTGGCCCTCGACCAAGTTTTGGAGAACCTTGGTTGTGTTTGATCAATTTTGGGACTTCGACAGGCTGGTCGAAGATGGAGCAGAGATCGCGGGATCTCGCCCCATTTTGCGGGATTTTTGGGGATTAGGGTTTATGTAACGGGTATGGGATATCGGCCCATGGGTTTACCCATGTTTAGGCCCCATTTGTAATGTATAAATAGATATCTAGGCAATCTAAGAAAAGAATAGACCTAGTAGAATCGTCTTAGTGCATATCTAAAGGCTTTGTACATACTATGTGTTAAGACTTGCAGAGCTAAGTGAAAGTGATTGTAAGAAGCTTGTGTGTAGATTGTGTAAGAAGGCCTTGTGTTGTAATCTAACTCAGGGAAGGAGGATATGGTGAGGTGGGCGCAGATCTCCTGTCCTATCCGGAGTTGGTTTTGTGTCTCTGTGCATTGAAAGAAGATAATAAAGAAGATGAAGAGTTGGTGGACGTAGCCCCACGCTAGGGGTGAACCACGTACATCTCGTGTTGTAATTGCTTTGTTCTATTGATGTGATTTATGCTTAGTGATGAATCTTTATGTATGTTAGATTCATCTGATGAAGTAGCTTAGTGCTTAGTGCTTAGTGATATGAATGAATGCTATATCTGATCTATTTCTATGTGTCAAGTTCTTGGATGTGTTATACCTTATTGAATACTGCATTGTTCTATACTTCAGGTTTTACCTACGATGTGAATAAAGGGTTAAAGACTAATGAATACTAATTGGTAAGTGCTATGCTAATTATTGTGATCACAGATCTGTGTCCCAGCTAGGTTGTAGACACTTGAGTTATGCAACCCCCCCTGCCTCTACCTTGGGTGAGACTTATCTGCTTTGTAGGTGTTGCCGAAAGGGTCAGTAGTTAGGGTTTTGTTGGTGCATTGTTGAAGCGTTGAACCCTGAGTCTACCCTTGTGCCAACAAAGGGTTCAATTATCGGGACCTGAAACTGTGATTGTTGGGAACTGAGGAAAAGAGAAAGCTCTGTGCGTAGATCTGTTGTTGTGGTGCAAAATATTCTACTTAACTTTCGAAGCTCCGTGCCAAGAAGCGAAGTCCGATCTAAAGAAAAGAGGTAAGATATTAAAGCTTGGTGCTCTGATAAAGGTAAGATAAGTGGAAATGTTTGTTTCGAAAGAATGGATCGAGGTATATTTGACAGATTTCATCCTAGTCTGAAAACTAGGGCACAACTAGAAGAAATAAGATGTGATATGAATATATATGGTAGAAATAATGAAAGATATGTTATTCCTATGCATAAAAAGAATTTTTGGACTAACAAGTGGATGCAGGATCCTAGAAAGAATTTTTTGCATGGCTATCACTGTGATCCCAGTGCACAGTACATGAAATGTTGTGGATTGTCTAAGAGAAAGAGAGTATTGACATTATGTTATAATTGCAGAAGACTGAGACATCTTGCTAAGGAATGCCCTGGTAGAGGCCCTATTTGTCTTTGTTGTAAATCCATTGATCATGAAGTTTTGGATTTCCCTATAATGATTGCTAAAGTTTAAAAGATGAACATGAGACAAGAAAACCATGAGGAAGTTCAAGAGACTAAGAGTATGCCAAAGAACCAGAAAGAATCCAAGGCTATATTATTGTAGATGAAAGAAACATTGAATGATCACAGAGACATCAGTTTATCAGAGATCTTAAAAGAGAAAGAGTGCATAGAAACAAGAATAGGAGACTTCGACATAGACTGTGTGTTGGACTCAGAAACACAGGTGAACATCATGACAGAAAGTACTTGGGAAATCTTAGGAAAGCCTGCTATGATTCCTTCATTGGGAGGAATAGGATTATTTAAAAGAAAGATGATAACCCTATGTGGAAAACTTACTCATGTACCTATGAGTGCTCATGGAACATCGACGGAAGAAGAATTCGAGGTCATTAAGTTTGTTGAGAACAACACCCCTCTTTCACTTTTGTTAGGAAAGACTTGGATCGAGAGAGATCAAATCCGAAGGAAAGAAGAAGAGGTAGCCATAGAATAGAAAAAGCAAGAATTAAGGGATTTCATGGATAAGAGAATAACACACTTAATAGAAGAACAGGAGGACAAGTTGAAGAAACCGAGGGCCAGAGACCTGACTGTCGAAGTCAAAAGAATGCAAGAAGGCTTAAAGAACCTATACATGCAGGAGAGTAGATCACCTACTCTAGAAACAGTAAGACAAAAAGTATTACCCTCGAACCCTGTGGAAGACACTCAATAGTGCGAAGTTACTATGCTAAGAAAAGATAAGAACAATAATAGAAAAAGGAATCCAGAGATGTAGATCACAGGAAAGAAAGCAAGAAATCTCAGTAAAAAGAAAGCAAAGCTAGAAAAATTGCAGGAGGTTCCACAGAGGACTTCACAGAAGGAAAGTTTATATAACTTGAACCTCGCCGGAATAGCAGAACATCATCGACTGACACTTCGCCACGACAAAGAAATATGACCATTGTAGGCATCCCGACCATTAGAACGACGCTCCAAAACAGCTAGAAACACAGTTATTGCAGGAAAGTTAGCCATTGGACCATTGGGACCACACTATAACGGATGGAATATTATTGATTGAGGCATTCCTTCCCATTGGAGGAGTTTGTTAAGATGTTAGCTATTCAACCCGTTTAATGTCTTATCGGGGACACTTTTGCCAATTGTGATTATCCGAGCCCATAGAGAACTAATTGCTTTCACGCAGTGCTTATTGAGACCTCACCACCTGTTCTGCTTACCTTGAGAATTTTTCCACCTATCTGAGACATTTGATCACAAGCGTGCATGTCAAGTGACCTTAGCATAGTAGAGAAATCCATCGAAGAGATCCTAATAGACCTCATGGCTGAGAAGGTCATGTCTGCAGGAGCATAGGCCTCATCAATGAGAGGATTGCAAGCCTCCCCATCGACTGTATGTCGATCTTGGCCATCTCGAACTGCGATAGAGAAATGAAGCAGGCATCACGATGACTTGGAAAATGTGAAGCTCATCCCATCAATCATGCCCAACTATATCCCACCTCTGGCTAGTGCGGTTAGTCATGATAGCATCTCGAGGGACTTTTACTATATATTGATCATTGCGTACCTCCCGAAGGGGATACACGCAATTGGATTGTAATTAGAACAGATTATGACGCTAAAGATCAGTGATTTCAACTTGGGATACGGAAAGAATTATGGAGTTCTCGCCCCACATAAGTATTTGACAAAGACAACATGGAAGAATTTAAAGATAATCCCCCAACCGTGGACCATGGACATCGCAAGATCAACAATCCTTAACGTGATGAAGATACCAAACTTCAACAGACATCATAATGTTAACGTGTGCATTAAACTCCTCATGTCATGCTACCATGGTGGTTACCTGTGGTTGGATCGATGCATCACCGTAGATTCGACGTTGATCCATCAGTTCACCGGATTGAGCATGCAAGGACTTGACCCTCAATATTTTTACCCAGGGAAGGCTGCAGATCGCACCCTGGCGCAACACATAAAAGAAACTTACGACAATGTGAAGAAAGGGAAGAAGGGATAGGTAGCCTCCATCCAAAATGGTGCAGTGCGCCTAGCTTTCCAGTTGATCGTTGGTAAGCTCATTAGGAAGAACAGACCAACGTAGGTCATGAGGTTCATCGTCGAGCTCGCACGAAAATACGTCGAAGGGATGCCAATGAACTGGGTGAGGTACCTCATCAACCAGTTGGAGAAAGGTTTCCCTGAAGCACAGGACCAGGGCTACGAGTTTCATTTTAGCTGGTTGTTGATTCTCATTGCATTCATCACTTGGGAGATGCCAGAAGGAGCAACCTTCCCTGAAATTGATCTGTCCAAACCACTGTCCGCAAATTTCACTATGCTCTAGTATTCAAGCGACATGGAAAAACAATGGAAATCCAATGCAGTGTTCCACACATATTATTTACAGCTGAAGAGGGCCATTGAAACTCTCCCTCGCATGACGTCGAATACTCTGCACAGGTTCATGACACTTGAGAAGTTCCACACAAATAGGCATTTCATCTACATCACTGTGCGTGGGGACGAACACAAGGAAGAGCTCCATTCATATTACAAACTCACAAAGGAGGACATGGAAGAAATAACCAAGGAATGGCCTGCAGATTTCCTTGTACCGGTCGAACAGACAAAAATCTCCAACTTTGACCTCATCGGAAGTATTGTAGTCACTCGAGAAGAGTATGATGGACCCAACAGCAGCAGAAAAAAGAAGAAGGAAGAAGTACAGGAAATGAACAACACATCAAAGGAAACTACACTAGAATCACCAGGAGGAGGAGGAGATGACAAAGTAGACCAAGAAGAGAACAAAGGGGAAGAAATCAAACAGGAACATGGAAAAGTGACACCGCCTAAGGATCCCATCACAGAGGCTGAGACATCTAAGAAAAGAAAGGTTTCCCCGAAGAAACCATCAGCGCAAAAGAAATCACGAGAAAATAAGCCTCAATTACACACTGTACTCACGGTGGATGATATTGACCTTATCATCATAGTTGTATCAGACACCTCAGAGGACATTTTGTAGCTAAATGAAGCCAAATAGGAAACAATGTTTGACATGATCGAGGCGGAGCTCAAAGGGGTACATCAAGGCCTCTACTCGAGCCGCGCAGTGTCTACAACGCCATCATTGTCATCAGAAGGTATAGAAGTAGGAGACGAGTCTGCCCAACTACGCAGATTAGCAGATGCGACAGAGGCTTGCCTTCATCATGTACAAGAAGAGAAAGAATGGGCCGCAGAGGCCTTGAAACAAGCAAAGGAGGAATCCCTAGAGAAACATCAATTTGTGAAGCAAGAGAAAGACAACCTCCAAGCGAAGTTTGCAGAGGACAGAGAACAGATCTAGAAGGAAAAAGAACAGCTGCTCACGGAACATATGGTAGTCAAGGAGGCAGTCACCAGAGCATTTCTCTCTATCCAGGGCCTCGCATAGATAGAAGAAGACACAGTGGAGAGTCAAGTGGAGAAGCTCGCTAAATCTTTTTAGCAACTTCAAGCAAGGGTGGTAGAACTGGAACCACAAGCAGTGTCAAGCACTCTGCAGGAAGTGCGAGACCAGAGATAAGAAACTGCCTGGAGCGCAGTAGAAAGAATCAACATGATGACCTCAGAATGTAATCTACTCATCAACCGCATTGCACAGACCTATGAGCACCTCGTAGATGACCCAGAACTAAGAGCATTAGAAGCACAAATTCAAGAGGTAAAGAAACAAGCATTGATAGTGCAAGTGCAGTTGAAAATGCTTTTAGCAGTTGAGAAGATGAAAGGTCACAAGAACAACACGTAGTTCAGCAACAGGTCCATGTCATCCAGAGTAAAGTCATGGAAGTGACCTAGAGACTTCATTCGATACAAGACAAAGCATGCACACTTTTTAATGAGATCGAAGGACAATGCACATAGCTGGAACAAATGGTCACCACAGTGGAACAATGCTTAGAAGGACCGGTCATAGAGAAATTCATCTGTGATTTTTCCAAGTAGGAGACTTTAGTGAAGCAGCAAGTTGAGGTAGCTCGAGCCAAGCTCGAGGCCTTCAAAGCAGAGTTTCCCAAGTTAGAGTGACTCAGGACGAGTCATAGGTGAGTGTTGGGGTCATGTTGGCCCTTGACCAAGTTTTGGAGAACCTTGGTTGTGTTTGACCAATTTTGGGACTTCGACAGGTTGGTCGAAGACGAAGCACCTAGGCGAAGTGGATATTGTGGGATCTCGCCCCCTTTTGCGGGATTTTTGGGGATTAGGGTTTATGTAACAGGTATGGGATGTCAACCCATGGGTTTACCCATGTTTAGGCCCCATTTGTAATGTATAAATAGATATATAGGTGATGTAAGAAAATAATAGACCTAGTAGAATCATCTTAGTGTGGATCTAGAGGCTTTGTGCATACTATGTGTTAAGACTGGCCATACTATGTGTTAAGACTGGCAGAGCTAAGTGTGAGTGATTGTAAGAAGCTTGTGTGTAGACTCTGTAAGAAGGCCTTGTGTTGTAACCTAACTTAGGGAAGGAGGATATGGTGAGGTGCCCGTAGATCTCTTGTTCTATGCGGAGTTGGTTTTGTGGCTATGTGCATTGAAAGAAGATAATAAAGAAGACGAAGAGTTGGTGGACGTAGCCCCACGCTGGGAGTGAACCACGTACATCATGTGTTGTAATTGCTTTGTGCTATTGATGTGATTTATGCTTAGTGTTGAATCTTTATGTATGTTAGATGCATTTGATGAAGTAGCTTAGTGCTTAGTGATATGAATGAATGCTAGATCTGATCTATTTCTATGTGTTAAGTGCTTGGATGTGTTAGACCTTGTTGCATACTGCATTGTTCTATACTTCGGGTTTTACCTGCGATGTGAATAAGGGTTAAAGACTAATGAATATTAACTACTAAGTGCTCTTCTAAGTATTGTGATCAAAGATCTGTGTCCCAGCTAGGTTGTAGACACTTGAGTCCTGCAACCCGCCCTGCCTCTACCTCGGGTGAGACTTCATCTGCTTCGCAGGTGTTGCCGAAAGGGCCGGTAGTTAGGGTTTTGTTGGTGCATTGTTGAAGTGTTGAACCCTGGGTATGCCCCTATGCCAATAGGATGATGTGTAGAGGTGTTGGTTGGGTCCTCCAACTTATCTTGGTAAAACACATGAGCTTGAATTATTCTAAGTTTGACTCAATGTGAGGCTGCATTGAGTAAATATGCATAAATGAACTATGAAATCATATAAGTAATGATCCTACAATTAGGAATTATGCTGGTACATATTCTTGATATATTGAGTGGAAGCATGATTGTATGGAACAAACATTTTCATGACTAAACACCATGAAAAAAAAGACCTTCCAATACTCCTGAGAAATTGTTCAATAGTGAAAGGAGTGGTATGAATCCCTCACCCACAAAATAAAGTGAAACTAACTAATCATGAATTCTAATATACATTTCTAGTGAAGAATGTGATTATGAAATCATCAGTTTTGTCACTTTGGTTTACTGGAATAAATGTTTGATTGCATTATGAAATGCTTAGGATGTTAGTAATGCATATATAATGAATGATAGTTTCTTATCATTTCATGTGATGAACAACTGAAAGTGTTTGAATTATTAGTGTGTTATAATTCTAAGATCATTTTAGGGGTTGTTCTAAATGTTTCAATGAAAGGATTATATGAATGAATAATCACAGTTTTTTGGTTGATTCAAAATTCTGATTGCAGGTAGAATGGTCTTGGATATGGTAATGAGTGTAAGTCCATAATGAAGACTAGGTGCTACAACATGTAAGAGTCAAACATTATGAGAACAATTTCATACTTGTGAAATCTGATTTCTGTATGTAATATGTTTGAAACAAAAGATTTTTGAATAAAATTATTATGATGATATCTCATGGTAATTGTATGTATATGATATGGGTGAAATGGTGGATCTATCATTGAAATGGTAGAGAGAATGCTATTGTAGTGAAACTAGAACCCTATGATATGCCTTGTTCATCATTGAAATGTGATATTATATGTTAGAGCAAGCCAATGGGATTCCATCATAGTAAGACTCTATAACTATACACTCTTCTTGTGCAACAAAGCCTTGGAAATTAATTTATCGCCTGAGGGATTGTTTAGCAAAGAAGGGGATGTCTGATCCTGGAGGGTGAGTGACTACAAGGAAGAAGCGACTTGAATGAATCTATTGTGAGATATGCATGTTACATGCTAGCTAGGATCATGAGTGCATTATATACATTGGGTGTGTCTGAGAAAACAATGAGTTGATTCTTGTCTATGGAATCCATATGGAGAATATACATATAAATACAAATAAGTATTGGGTTGATTTTTATATTTAATCTTATGTTATGAATATATATGTTTTGACTATGAATGTGAAATTTATACGAATGGAATAATTGATGCTTAAAATGGTTATGACATGCATTTTATTTTATTTGCTTATTATTTTAAGCATGTGTTGGAATGTTAAAGGTATTGGAGGTGTTCCAATGTAGAAAAAGGATTAGACATTGTTTTCCAACATAACCAACAACGAGACAAAGTGGCCATGAATAGAATGACAATGTAGGTGTAGTCGAAGAATGAAAACATGCAATATTGTTGACAAGAAGAAAACATTGAGCATGATGTTATTCTAAGGTGAGGGGAATATAATAGCCCGGTCTCAACCCCTTCAACCTGATTTCGTTTATATTGTGATTATGTTTTTCATTACTATGTTTTGTTTCATTCCATGAGGTAGACTTACCATGGAAATTTTCAAGACATCTAAACATAATCGTTGTGAATATAATGAAAGGTTGAATGGAGGGAGGAAACACCAAGGAGGCTATGAGTCCACCAGAGGGGAAAGGTAAGGGGGTCTAAGGGGGGAATCAACCTATGTCTCATGGGTATTGCTATATCATATCTATAACTTCTTTCATGCGATTGTAAAATTAATATTCTATCCTAATATTTATGATATTACAATTATGAGCCGAATGAAATTATTAATTACTTTAATTAATTATTTCATATCCTTAAATACCTACCTCCTATATAGAAGAAACTAATTCCTATATTCATGCAATCAAGAAAAGTTAAATTAGGATTCTTGATTCCTATCATTAAGGAAGTGGAAGGGTTGATTAGGAATCTTCCTTTCTCTCTCCTTCATTCACACAAAGAAAAGAGAATTCGAATTAGGGAAAAAAGGTGGAGAAAAAAGGGACTTCTTGAGGAGAGAATAGAGTTCTTGATGAAAAAAGAGAAACCCGATTATCATAGGATCCATGGAGAGATAAAAGAGGCACTATCATGTGGAATTAGACACCAAGATTGAGGAGGGAAGTACTTTCTTGATCCTCTACACTTTTGTTGGCTTTCTGGGTTGGTTTGGAAGCTTGTGGTAAAGAGAAGAATGATTTGGGAGATTTAACAAGTCTTATTCACCCTAGTGGTCCAAATCCTAGCAAGGGGGTGGTATTCACAAAGGATTTGTCTATGGTTGGGAGGAAAATGGTTCACCCATAGTCAGCTGCCTTGGAACTCATTTTATGAAAGATAAGTGTATTATTATTTTGTATTTACATCAAGATACCAATCATGATGAAATGCACATGCATATTATCATTATTAATTTTGAGCTCATGCCATGGAAATTATGTAGAAGTCATCGAGTGAATGGTTTTTGTTATAAGTTATTAAATTGAAAAATTCGTATAATAATGCATTGATAACCCTCATGCGTGCAAATTGTTTGTATAAATGCATTAAAAACCAGTTTTGTATTTTTAGTGAAACTATTTCATATGAAGTCTAATAAATGTCAAATTTGGAGTGGAGTTAACTTGTACATATCCCCACATGCTCACCAAAAATTAGCCTATGTTTTGTTTGTATGGACCTTAAAAACACAAAATGGTTGTAGATGGAATTCTACTATAACTTGGCCATGCAATGTCCATTGGTGTTCAAATTTTAATAGAAAATAGTTGACATCAATATCTACATGCTCACTAAAAATCAACTTCAGATTTGTCAGTAAAACTTCTAAAAACACAAAATGGTTGTAGATGAAATTCTACTATAACTTGGCCATATGGTGTCCATTGATGTTAAAATTTTAACAAAAAGAAGTTGACATCAATATCTACATTCTCACCAAAAATCAGCTTCAAATGTGTCTATATGACTCCTAAAAACACAAAATGATTTTAGATGGAATTATCCTTTAACTTGGCCTTACGGTGTCCGTTGGAATTAAAATTTTACAACAGGTAGTTGATATCAATATCAAAATTCTCATCAAATTTCAGAATTAGATTCATCTGTTTCATTTCCTAAAAGGTGAAAATACAGTCGAATAAAGAAGGGCTACTCAAATCCCCCATACCCCAGACAATTTGTGTTTGTTGTATATGAAAAGTATTGAAATTTGATGTGAATGTTTGTAAGAGATTAAATGAGATGGTTATTAATTGTTTTGAACCATTTTTACTCATATATTTCCCTCTTGAAAGAAGGACGAGGCTAGATCCCCCATACCCTTGAAATTATATGAAAGTTATGCATAGATTATTGTGTAATTGTTGTAAGTGGTTTTGAAGATTATTGTGAGGTATTCACCTCTATTGTATGATGGATTGTATCATGTTTTAGACTCAATACTATGATTTTCTTTTCTATGAGGTTTTATGCCATTCTGTATAACCATGTATTAGTGAATAATGAGGTCTGTAGATTAAATAATCATTAGGAAAGAAGCATGTAGATTTGAAAATATATATGATTTCCTCATGTTTAATATGACCCTCATGACCATGGAATTACACTTCTAATCAAAGTAGAAGGTGTTATATGCATGAGCTTAAGGACCTTAACCTTAAACCCTAGGATTGTCCTCTTTTGGAGAGAACAAGACCTCCATCTAAGAGATTATAGGGACTTGATGAGTTGAAATGATTGAGTAACTTCTGAAATAGAGTTCATATGTGAATCATATGCTTATGCTTATTGTAATTTGGTTATGCTATCTATGCTTAAGTGCCACTGTCTTAAAAAGGTATTATGTGGCAAATTGTGAATTGCTATTTCTAACTAAAATTAGATCTTCAACATTATTTTGTGGTTTGGAGAAGTTACAATCTAGACCTTACATTTAAACATGGAAATTTTGACCTTATGTTGACTGGTGTAATGTCAAACTCTATAATAGTAATTAAGAAGAAGGTTTTATGTGTTGTAAATGGTCTTAATGTGTTGTATTTCGATTTGCATATTGTTGCCATGAATGAAAAGTTAGACTAGTATATCCTACTTTTGATATTAAAAATGAACGTACGTTATAGCCCCTCAGGATATTCCCCTTCCCTCCAAGGCTCCAACACAGGTTGGATAGGAATCTATATTTTGGGGAACTCTAATGAATTATAGTTGCAACAAATTTTCTTTGCACAACAAAACTCATTATCTGGGCCTAACAACCTATTTCTTTATGCATTTTACAGCTCCCACAAGCTACCCACAAAACCCACTATGGCTATCTTCCAATTCCAACACTCGACACACTCTTATTGTCCCAAAATATGCATGTAAAAACTACCTAGAGTACCAATTGGAATTTCCCTTTTACCCTAGCATGTTGACTCTCACATTCCCCAATGTTGATTGTACTCATCCCCATGCTCTTAATAACTATGGGAAGTGAATTTTCACCCAACCCCCTTACTGTTGGACAACTGAGAGGGGGGGTGAATCAGTTGTTACCGTGCTTAAACAATTATGATTCTTTTAAAATCTTTATAGGGCACTCAATGATGATCACAATAATGGGAAATAAACAAAGGCACATTCAACATCAGTCACATATATGAGAAAACAGAGACAGATAATTCCCGAGGAAACCCATACAAGGTAAAACCCTCTTTTTCTTTATATGATAAGTATTATCTATATTATGTACATTATCATACATATGAGCACCAACTCATTGTGAGGCTATAACCTCTTTTTTGCAAGCTGTAACTTGCTGAGAGCACCAACTCTCTGTTTTCTCTAGCACCCACTAGAAGGAAGCACCAACCCCCTGCTTTCTCTAGCACCAACTAGAAGGAAGCACCAACCCCCTGCTTTCTCTAGCACCAACTAGAAGGAAGCACCAACTCCCTGGTTTCTCTAGAACCAACTACAAGGAAGCACCAACTCCCCATGTTCAAGCACCCACTTGAACCTTTGAGGACACCAATCCTCCCTAGCACCTCCCAACCACCCTAAATTATAAGTTCTTTGTTACTAAAAACTTATTACAGCGATATAAAATTATTCAATGGCTTACCAACCCTGTCGTTGTTCTGTTACACTGCTCTACCTTGTCTGCATCAATGTCTTCTGCACACCTCTATCACTTTCTATTCTTTGGCCTTTTATACTCTATGCGCCATATCCCTTCAATGCACCATTCCTTGACTGTGCATTTTTGTTCCCACGTTTTGCCTCCTTGTACACACCTCAATTCTCCTCCACAGCGACAACAACCCCAATCTCTTCTTTCTTCCACATTCTTATAGTCCTTGTGCTCCTTATGCATCCAATATTTCCATGCCTCTACATGCTCACACCCCCACACATCTCCTCCACATCTCGAGTGCTTTTTCCTGATCATCACAACTCTTCAGCTTCTCTGGTGGTTCCCACCACGCATTCAACATCACTAGGTGTTCTGTTGAGATTCCTCAACCTCTCTGGCAGTTGAGACTCCTCGTCTTCTCTGGCACAGTCGATCTTATGCCTTATGTTTCAGTTACAGACTTCAACACTCATCCATCTGTCAATCCCCCTAAGAATCGTCTTGCTTCATTGGATGAAGCTTAGAGACTCTTCATCTACTCTGGAGATCACACAGAGGTATATTTGAATTCTCTGGCAGAGACTATCAATGGTTTCTAGTAGTTACACTGCGAGGCGCAAAAGTAGCCCTGCGATCTTGTTCAACTTCACTTGCACCGTTGGATTGAATTCATAGAAACTTGTGTTTACTTCACCATTTCACACTTTGGCATTTCGGGATCCCCATGGTAATGATTTCATTATGCTCCATGTCCCGATCCCCGAAACTCCGAAATGGAGCCTATCTAAACTAGCTCCTTCCTTCATCTTTCGTCGATGTGACCAATGGCTGCGACCACAGATTGAGCCAAAACGTGTTTCGCATTTCGGCATTTCAGGATTTCGGCACTCCCATGGTAGAGACTCTTGATGCTCCATGTCCCGATATCCGAAGCTCCGAAATGGAGTCGGATCAACAGTCCACACTCTAAGTGATTCGACGGTCTTGATGTCTTCATGATTTCGCATATCGCAATTTCAGGGTTCGCGACTTCGAGACTCCCATGGTAGGAGTTCTTTGACATCTCCATCTCCCGATTTTTGAAACTCCGAAGTGATGTAAACCTGCTGACGTCACACGTGGATTGACACATGTCGAATAACTGCCATGTGTCACTCTGATTCATGACTTACATGTGCCTGAAATGTTGAATCAGCTTGACACTTGTCATTGCCTAGTTGTGCCACGTGTTCTTAGCTGACGTGGTTTGTTGACGTGTCTTGTTTCGGGATTTCGCATTTCATCACTTCAGGACTCCTAATGTTGAGAGTCTCTGACTTATCCATCTCTCGATTTCTGAAACTCCGAAATGGACTCGGATCAATGGTCTAGATCAAACCTTGATCTGACGGCTCAGATTAAGTCGTGATTTCTCATATTGCGATTTCGGGATTCCTGTGTGTTGGTTGTGGAGCCTGATTATCTTCCCGATTCAGAGGTCCTTGCTTTCAGCTGTGTTGATACCCCAATGAAGTATTTACACCCCAGAAGTATGTACACTCTTCCACGTGGGGGAGTGCAGAGGAGGGGTACCCCCTCTGTGGGGTCCAGGGGGGTTATCCCCTCGGCTGGGGGGTCTAGGGCAAGCGGGCCCCCAGCGGGGGTTTGGGGGTGAAGCCCCCAAAGCAAAAATTGCCTTGTA
>SNQJ01S0001021.1:572428-584517 GCA_010110895.2 Picea sitchensis | reverse complement strand
TTGATACACTCAAAAGGAAAATAGAGGGTTCATACAATAATTTTAATTTGGGAAAAGGCTTGGAATTTAAGACACGTGAATAAAAACCCCATAGACCTCTCCTCTCATGTGGAAACTCAACCCCCATGACTCTATCCATGTCCATCTGCAACTGGCATCACATTTTATTTTATTTTATTTTACATACATTGTTTATGTATTATATTGGTTGGTCCACGACCATATATCATATTTACCTTATACATTATTAAACTAGGAAATAAAAATAAGGATGTTACATTCCTTTCCCCCTACTATTTTCACCATCCTCAATGCACAACACCATACCGGTATACATATACAAAATTTACATCATAGTACTTGGTACATTTGCAAGTTCACAACTCCTGCAGCAGTTCCAACCATCAATCTATTGTTCACCACAACCCGCACAACCCAAGCGAGTGTACTGCCTTCTCTACACTACAGTCCCTCAGGCTATACCACTTCCCTTCCAAGGCTTCAACACAGATCAGACAAGAAGTCTCTAAGATGTGGCTCTAGGAACCCAAACTATCAAAATGGATCCTTCACACTTATATACAAATGTACATTCAATTTTCTTCAAGATTTGAAAAACTTGTGAGTACTCTTCCCGCATGGTCTCCTCGTGCTCCCACGTAGCATAGTCAAGATTGTAGCAGACAAATTGAACCTTTACCAGGTTGATGGATTTGTTCGTGATAACTTTGAATTTTTGGTCCAGGATGCACACTAGTTCCACCCGAAAGTCCCCTTCGTGTTCCACCCGGATCACGGTCCAATAAATTACACAGTTTGGATTAGGCACATATTTCTTCAATAAAAACACATGAAACACATTATGAATTCTCATGGATGTAGGTAGTACAAGCATGTATGAAAATTGGCCTATCTTATCCAAGACTTCAAATGTCCCACAGTATCTCATTTCCAAATTTGGGCAACTTCCCAATCTCAATGAGATCCTTTTTGCTTTTACTTTTAAAAACACATGCTCGCCCACTTTGAATTCCTTGTACATCATGTTTTTATCTGCATAGCTATTTTCATGTCCTATGCAACCTTTAAATTCTACCTAATCTTTATTATCTGCTCTTACATTTCCCTTGGTAATTATGGCCCAATAAATGCTATGTTTTTAGGGTTGTCCCAACTTACTGGCATGTTGCACTTCCTTCCATACAAGGATTCAAATGAACTCATCTTCAAAAATGCATGATACCCATTATTATAAGAAAACTCAAATAGACAAAGGTAGTCTTCCCACTTGGAAGACTTATCTATTACATACATCCTCAACATATCTTCAATTATCTAGTTATTCCTCTTTGTTTTCCCATCTGACTTTGGGTGATATGTTGTATTGAAATTTAAATTTGTCCCAAAGCCTTTATACAACCCCTTCCAAAAATTTGATGAGGACTTGGAATCATTATCAGAAACAATTGTATTTTGCACTCCATGTAGCATGTCAATTTACTTCATGTAAATTTATGCAATGTTGGTCTTCACCCGAATAAAATGTACGACCTTAGTTAATTTATCCAACACTACCATGATGGAATCATGTTGCTTCACGGTTTTGGGTAGCTTAGTAATAAAATAAATTGCAACAACTTCCCATTTCCACTTAGGAATGGACAATGGTTGTAGCATTCTAGTTGGATGTCTATGAGCCACATGTTTCTTCATTCCTTGCAAAAAGTATTGATTCTTACAACTATAATTGATTTCATGGCATAGGTGGAAGTCAAGAGGAGCATCAACCACCTCCACCTCTACGGATATAGTTTTCCCCTCCAATTCAATGGGGAATGTGGGGATGATTCCATGAGGCCTAAATGAATGCCCTTTGAATGATTTTAACATGGTTGGGGAAGGATCAATATCAAGGGATATGATATCTCAGAAACAAGACAAGGGCATGATGCAAATCTATGTGCCTTCATCTACTACCATCCTACAGATGCTCGTATTGCAATACAAAACCTGAATTTGGAAAGCATTGTAGTGAGGAATCCTAGGCTTTCCGTTGTCTAGGTAAAACATTATTAACTAAGATTTTGCAATGTCGAAAACTCCTATAGTTGAAAGAAATTTTCTCTGTTGTGTGGGATAGCTCTCAATAACTTTTAAAGTTGACATAACACATGGGGCCTAGGAAATATCTTCCATAATGAAGTAATTCTGAGCTTCCTTGGGATTGGGATTATGCATCTACCTTTTGAGCATGCCCTTGGGCATGCCTGACATCACTTCAACTATTGGTTTCTCTATATGGAGAAGATTTTGTGGTTCATGAGAAGCAGTTTCTTTCTCTTTGGAACCAAATTTAGATGTGTCATAATTACTAGTCCTAGTCTGGACATTCACATCTCTTTCAGACATGTAAGCATTCATTGCTTTGCCCCCTTGTTGATGGGATCACTAGTTGTCGGATTCCGGAGGTGCAAGATTATTTTGGAATCCAACAACCAACTACTGGGTGTGAGGAGGAAAATGATTTTTCTACACAACAGATTTTTGGTGGGCATTGCGTTGTTCCAAAAATTGTTGGGAATCCTCAATCTTGGGGCTCTATTATGTCAAATGATCCTCCTTACAAAGATTACAAATGGAATTTGACCTTATTTTTATCTTTCTTACCACCACCAACATCTTCTTTTTTTTCTTTTTATTCCCTCTTAGTTTTTAGTTACCCTCAAGATTAAATGTCTTCCTGGTGTGGACATCAGAGGGTTGAAGTGGGGTTAGAGGTGGAGGTAGTGGCTTGTAAAGTCACAAGAGGATGTAGAGATATTTGTCTCATTTGGCTTGTCACTTGACTAGTTGCAACATTCTTTATGGAACCAACCATGCCATTAGCATGTCATCTAGCTTTGGGTTTTGTGGGCTCTATGTCCGGCCTCGATGCAGTAGGAAAGATATCGTATAAAACCCTAGATTTGGAATAGACTAAATCTAACTACTAGAGTCTAAAATTGGCCTCTTATTCCATTGTGACCACTGATAGGGAGACATCCTTTGAAAGATATGGTAGTAGAGATTTCAAAAACCACTCTAACAAAAATTATTGAGGGATTTGATATTTAATCACACATTTTCATCTTCGCCACTCTTGAAAGTGATCACATAATGGCATTGTCTTGTTTAAAGGAAGACAAAATCTCAATCCTTGATTCATATTGAACATGAAATTGGAAATGGTTAAGGAATGTCAAAGCGAGAGCGTCAAAGGTGTGAAAAGAATATTATGTGAATTCAATCTATCATTTTCTCCCTACTCGTGTTAAGGTACATTGAAAGAGTCTCAGCCCAATGTAATCTTCGATCGGGGAGTTTGATGAGCACCACAGATGAAAATTCATCACTTCATTTCTCAAATCCTTGCCATATTTTCCCTCAAATTTAAAAATATATAAGGGAACTTTGGTAGGGATCAGGAGCCAATTTGGATCATGAAGCACTCGGTCATTGGTGAGCTCCATCAAATCTGGGAGATTCAATGTTGCCAAGAAAGGAATCCTTATCTGCGTAGTCGAGTTCCAACTTCTAAGGTTGTATCCCATCATCTGGATAGTACTGACAAAATAATTACCTAAGACATAGCTAGCACCAAGTGAAAAAGGATTTTTTAGTTAATGTTTAGGGTATTGACTAGAGTTGGAAGGCACCTGAACATAAGGAGGAATTCCTCCATACATTGTATTTCCAAATTTATTGAAGGGATTTCTCTTTGATAGCATTGTGATAGATGGGAATTCTCTGGTCATCTAGTTACCAAAAACTAGGAATGGATTTCTCCCCATTGACATCCCCATTAACGGAAAAACCCCACCCATTAGGTTTCCAAAATCTTGAGGAGGATGGTTTCCAATGGGCATCCTGAAATATGGAAATGTTCCTCTTCCAAGTGACAACATTGGCGTGGGGATGTTCCCCCCTATTAATGGGAAGGAAAGGAGGGGAGTGGAAAAACTCCCCACAAACATGTTGACATTATGGAAGACTAGGGGAAAATTTTCCATGACATGTGACATCCCAAAGGAAAAATCACCCCCACCATATGAAGTAGAGGGTTGGGTCCCTACCCCATTGTTTGGAACAAAAGTGAGAGGAATGATTCCTCTGCCTAATGTTTGTGATATGGTAGAAATCTCGCTTGGTGTAGTCAAGATGGCATGACTCACTCCTCCACTAGAAATTGCCAACACGGGGGTATGAATTCTCCCAGACCCATAGGTATTGAAAACACTGTCCATTATGGGACACTTAAGGATTGGATTCTAGTGAGTCTGAGTGTGTAAAGGGGAAGGGATAAGAGGCTTAGTAAGAGTAAGGTTAAAGTTTGATGGAGTTGGATTGGTAAGATCCTCAATATCAATAGGGACAAGATTGTCCTATGTGGAAGGAACTCCTCCAGGAATTGGAACACGACCGTCTAAGAAACTTACACATTTCTAGGCCTCGAGTTCTTCATCAGTGAGACCTTCCCTTGAAATATTTTTCATGTCTAGTTGAGTCCATTGCACTGGCTCCTTTGAACCAATGTTATTCAGCCTATATCTTCGAGGAGCTAGCTCCACACTTTTAGGTGAAAGACCATAGGCCTTTCTTGACTAGTAGATCTATTGGTTGACCATTTTGGATCAAATATTTGAAAGCAACAAGACACAAATAACCTAATTCCAACTAAATAAACAACCAAAAAAGCACACAACTACAAAATCCTTAAGAGGAATCAATAAACAAACCAGTCTTCCAAGGCTCAACCCCGGTTGGTTAGGTCTTGAGTCCAAGACAATTAAGAGTTGATTAAAATACCTTTTGAATACCAATATGGGTTGATTAAGTCCCAATATTGATCAACAAAAAATCGAGAAACATGGTCACAATGTTCACCTGAGGTGAAAGTACCCTTGAGAAGATGGGCACCCTCCAAAAGATCTGAAACACTGATTAGGAATCTACCTCACGTTCCATGATCACTTCCCAATCGCAGTCACCCATGTGAAATCCTAGGAATGACCACTAAGGTTACCCATTTGTAATCAGTGATTGGGTGGAACAGTCATGGGTCTGGATCACATGTATGGGTAGGGAAAAAAAGCCCAAATTTTCTGAAAGTGTTGTCACCCATAGGACCTAAAACTTTGGAAACTCCCATACATGTAGTAATCCAATAGACACTAAAGGAAGTGAAGGAGGGGATATCACCTCCTCTTAGCCTAGTGCAACCTTGTGCTTAACACTTGTACTAGAGGTGCTTTCCTGATAAGCACTCTTTGCTACTACTAGGTTTCACACTCTTCAATCAACTCTAGTTTCAAGTTTCATGGCCTTGGAGAATTTACTCTCCAACTTTATTCTGAGACCCTATATCCTAGACTATTGTTGGTTTTTATACAAATAATAGAGTCTAATTGGTTTTGGTTAAGTGTATATTTTAGATGGTTTTTATCTACTCAAAGTTTGCATAAATGCAACTAATGGTGTTTTAATACTCTAACATAAATAACTTGTAAGAACACTGGTAGATCAAAATTTTCACTAATTCTTCAATGAATTCAATTAAAGCATGAACAATTTGAAACGAAACTCTGATGCAATATGAAAAATTCCAAATGCAACTTTTTCTTCTCTTGCAAATACTTATAATAATCAAACCCTACTTAACAGACAAGTGAAAGAAAATGCAACTAAAGAGACTACCCTCAAACACACAAACAACACCAAAAAGAAAAACGTCTAGAATTTTTTTTATTTTTATTTTTTTTGACGATGATGAAAGATAAATGCAATAAAACAAGCACTTTTTTTACTACAAATCTACTGCACATAGGCATTGGAAGATGGAAAATCAAAGATACTACAACCAAGTAGGAGGGAAAGGGAAGGAAATGAGAAAAACTCAAACCCAGAATGCACTTGCACCTTCTTTGAAGGAAACAAGCGAGTACTCACACCTTTCTTAAAGGAAACAAGATAGTGCTCACTCTATCACTAAAGGAAACATGTGAGTGTGTTATGTTATAAAACAAAAAACTCATGCAAGTTGATATATGAGACTACAAGTAAGCAATACAGATTGAAAATTTGACAGAGAACGTAAACCTAAGCAAAGAAAGCAACAAAGAAAACCCTATTGAGAATAAGTCTGGGAGTTTTCCCTAGTGGAGTTGCCAATTTTGTTGTAGATTCTAAAAAATCATATGTCTAGGGTTAACCATAACAGAGCAAGTTTAGAATAACAATGTTGATCTTCCCAAAAATAGCCTATGTTGATCTTTGATTAACTACGAATTAGTTACAAGAGATCTTACTCGATTCAGATGACTAATTGGAGATGATCCTTGTCAGTTTTCCTCACTCCAACTACCCTCATTCCTATCCAAGATTGTATATCTACACACACACAAACAACATACATTCCTCAAATTGTTGACAAAAATGAAAATGAACATAAAATAACTACTTTAACTAATTTCATGAGGTAAATTAGTGTTAGGATATTTAGACACTTAGGAGTTAGTTAATATAAACTTGGTCTAATGTCTCATTAGGTCATAATGTGTTTCTTTAGTATTCATTAGTATGCATTTTTAATCTAACAGTCACAATATGTTTCCAACATATAGTGATTTGACAACTCATATTCTCCTTGATATCAACGACTACATTGATCTATGGCTTAGCACCATATAGGTCCATGATCTCTATTTAAATATCATAGAGGTTCATTTGCTAATGATTAATTATGATAAAGTCTATGTAATATATTTTATTTTGCATTAATAAAGTGTCTCAAGTGGCCACGTTGGATGGGGCTGTGGATGTTTCCACACAAGGGTTTTACCACCTAAAAACATTGGTGTGTCGATATTTGATCTGGTTGTGTGAGTGTTTACTGAAAGTTTCCGTCCTCTGTTGGAACACTCGTGTTTTTGAATATGGTATCAGAGCACATTTGAAAACCCACTCCCATCGTAGATCAAGATCTTGAAGTTGTGTTGTCGCATCTCCAGTTTCTGCTATTTTGTACATTTTTGGATTGAGAGGACTATTCCATTGTGTCTGTAGCACTTCTATTAGCTAGAAACATTTTTTTTCACTCAAAAAGGTTTATGTTTTCCCAAGATATGGCCATTTCAATAAGATCCATAGGTATAAGGCTTGAATAATCCCTTTTAAATTTTTTACAGAGATAATATTTCAGTTTTCTGATTTTTATTTTTGGGTTGCTACTCTTTTCGATCTGTGTATGTTATTTTCCCTACGCTTTGTGCAATATCGACAAATCATAAATAGAGTGGAAATGGTTTTCTTGTCTGGATATTCTCTTTGTAGTGTGCTCTGTACAATCTTGGTAAATAAAAAATAGAGGGAAAACATGCATTTTCTGGGTAAGCTAACCGAGCTCTGTAACATACCCAACCACTAGCAAGTTGGCCACACTACTTCAAAACTCACTTTTGGAACTGGTTTCAAATTTTGATAACGTTTAATTAATAAAGAAGCATGAAAGACTCACATGAAATAATCAAGATTCATGCTACAAGATAAAATAAATGAACAATATTCCATGCACAACAATAACCAACAACCATGCATATTATAAAAATGAATCTCATAGATAATAATTAATACATGGTGGAAATAAATATATAAGCATAAAAACACATGGCAGAGAGCACTTATCTTAACAAAATCAATCACCAATTGGATGAAGACCAAGGACATTCCACCCAACCATAGACGTTGTTCTTCCAAGTCTCAATAGAAGGTTACCCCCAAGTTGTGCTGGGTGTGATTTTTTGGTTTTTTGGATATCTATGAATCCACAAGGATGGTTCCAGGGTGTCACTCGTCTTCCCAAACCAATCAACACTCAAGCTCTCATAGGTTTCTCAACACACAACAATCCAAAGTACAAAAACTCTCTTCTCTCCAACTTGCACCACCCAAAGACAATGAACCCCCTTCATTGCCACACAATCCATTGGGGTTTCCACTTCTTTCCAGGGCTCTAGTGCATATGGTTAAGAATATTGGTGGTAGTACTCTTAGGATTCACAACTATGAAATTTTTTTAGCACATGCCAATGCATCTCAAGTATGCAGACATTAATTCATGGTTGGAATACACCAACAATCACTACAACCAACCAACAATGGCTTCTCTCCCAACAATTTGTTTTTCCTTCCCAAGCCAAGATAAGGAATGAATGAGCAATAATGAACGAGTGAAAGAGTGAATGGAGAGAGTGAACATAATGAAGAGTGTGAACCCCAAAATAGCCCAAACATGGGTTTATATATATTTACTTGGAAAGAAAGAACCACATGGCCTCCCCCAAGAAGCTCATGTAACCACTTCTCTCAATTAAAACAATTATAGGTAAATAAAATATAACAAAAAGACTTAACTCCTTAAGCACCCTCTCTCATTGAATTATAACCCACTATAACTCTTGTATGTGTCTGTCTTGCAACCAATGATGTATTTTATTATTAATAATGATCAAGTATTGCATTTTCTAGGCACTCCAACCTCTTTTAATTGTTTGGGCGCTCCGACCTTTTATAAAATAACAAAATACATTATTTAATATGAGGTCTCAAAACCTGGGTATTACAAGATCTAGCCCTTATTGTCATCGAGAAGCGAATTTTTTTTCCTGTGTGAACACATGAAAATAGTTTTTTTTTAGAATGCACTCCAAGACTGTCTTCCACAACAATAACCCCCTAAATCCTCCTTCTTAAGATTATAATGTGTTTTTCACTAGCTCACTTGGTTAAAAGTTGTTTTATTAAGTAAGAGATCTTGAGTTCAAATATCTTTTTTGTTACTTTTTTTTAAAAGTCCATGCATTCATTGTAAAGTGCACTTCACTTAATTATAAAAGTGAATCACTATTAAATGACTTTAATATTTTATTTTAAGTTATTTGTTTTGCATGCAACTTTCATTTATAAAGTAACTTCATTGTAAAAGTGATTTTCACTTGTTCTATAAAAATGGGCCACCTCATAAACAACTTATTTGTAAAAGTGAGGTTATAAGAAAGTGAAGGAGGGGCATCACCACATGGACCAACTTCTACTTGCCACGTGGTCCTTTGGTTATCGTTTATGCCTTTTTTCAAAAGGGTGTAACTTTCACATACGAAGCCCGTTTTTAGTGTCATTTTTTTAAGCAACCTATTTTTTCAAGAACTTTCCATCGAGACCATCAATTTTAGATTTTAAATCCATATTCTCTACATATTTAATATGTCTTCTCCTAGTGATATTTTTCTTACCAGTACCAACTACTTCTCATGGAAATCCCATGTGGAATATGTATTAAGAAGTAAATGATTGCACCAGATTACCTTGGGAAAAGAACTAGACCCATTGATGATGAAAATAAAGTCAAATGGGATAATAATAGTGACAAATCATGTAGACTAATCAGAATTTCCATCTCTCATGATTTAAGGTTTCACATTCAAGGAATTGATGGCTTGGATAAAGCCTAGGAAAATCTTGAGGTTGTGTTTGCTAAACACAATATTATATGAGCCCATAGTTAGAATATCAGTTAATGACTTTAAGTCCCAATGATTTTCCTTGCATTGAATATTATTTATCTAAGTTCAAAACATTTAGAATTTTAGTATAGAATGTGAAATAGATCTAAAGGAAGACCAGTGTATCTATATTATTTTTTCTAAGCTTGGTAATGCATATTTTGTGTATGTATCTACCTTTTATGCCACCAGAGAAGCTCTAGGGGATGCTTACCAAAATCCTTCTCTTGAGTCTTTTTGTGATACTCTTATTCGAGAGCAAGATAAGCATGTGCAACTTGGATTGATCGGCACCATAGGTACATCCAAAAAAGTCTTAGTGGTCCGGCGGAAAGATGAACCCAAGAATCCCAAGAAGCAATATCTTCACCACAAAATCAAGAAAAAAAAGTATCATAAGCCCTGTCCACCAGCATCTACTCCTAATAATGACAAAGGAGAAAAATCCAAAAATAAGAAGGCTAGAAGAAATTGCAACTTTTGTGGGAAAGATGGTCATGTGGAGTCCAAATGTTTTAAAAATATGGAAGCCTTAGAAGTAGCGATGAAGAAGCACAACATCAATATTCATTTTTCTTCTCATGGACATGCACATTTGGCTTATGGTTTCTCCTTAAATGTAACTTCTACTTCTTCTTTTGATGAGTGGCTTGTTGATTCTAGATCATCTTATCATATGGATAAGGATAAAGCCATATTTTCTACTCTTAATAAATGTAACACCAATAAAATATTTGTTGGTGCTGATAGATATTTTAGTGTTGTAGGGTCTGGAACAGTTCAGGTAGATAATGATCATTTCAATGATGTATTATGTGTTCCAAGTATTTCTAGCAACCTTATATCAAGTGTATCAGATCACTCATTCAGGTGAAGACAAAACCATAGAGTTTTCACCTCACCAAGTTTTAATCAAGGATTTAAAATATCTTAAGCATGTCCTCACAACTGAAATTGTTGATGATATTACCAGGTTGTACAAATTTGACAAATTTGGGTCATCATCGTTTCCATTAGTTTTTGTTACTCATAGCGATGAGTGGTTTTGTCATCTAAACTATCGCTCATTGCAACAAATATGCAATCAACACATGGTAATTGGTCTTCCTCTTGTTTTTTGCAAAGATGGTGTTTGTGCCAGTTGTGTTCTCAGAAAACATCATCGGGATAGTTTTGACAAACGTGCATCTTGGCACACGTCGGCCCCTTTGTTGCTTGTTCACGGTGATTTGTGTGGTATGATTTCTTCTCCTTCTTTATTTGGGTGCAAATATTTCTTAACTTTCATTGATGTATTGTCTAGACACACTTGGGTTTACTTCTTAAAACTCAAGAGCAAATTTTTTGACAAGTTTTTGTCCTACAAGGCCCTTGTAGAAAAACAATCTAGACATCAACTTCAAAGATTAAGAACGGATAATGGAGGAAAATATGTGAAGAATAACTTTACGAGTTACTGCACTGTATAGGGCATTCAAATGAAACACAATGTTCCATATACACCACAACAAAATGGTGTTTCTAAGAGAAATAATTGTTGTTAAGCCCTAATATTGGCTCATTACCCCTTAATTGGAGCATATTAGATTAGTAATGTTATTTTATTTATGTCGGCTTTAGGCCATTAGTTGTAATTATACCTACTGGTCTCCTATATATACCAAGGAGACATTTTCATTTTGAATCATCTTGTACTTGAACATTTAAGTGGGCTAAAAGGAGGTTGCCCCCTCGAAGAGGTTTATTATCTTAAATTCTCTCTTTTTCAAG
The DNA here is from genome assembly GCA_010110895.2 of Picea sitchensis. Taxonomy (NCBI): domain Eukaryota; kingdom Viridiplantae; phylum Streptophyta; class Pinopsida; order Pinales; family Pinaceae; genus Picea; species Picea sitchensis. Next base: position 573,151 of record SNQJ01S0001021.1, on the reverse strand, counting down.
GCATTGAGTACTTTTTCTAAGGATTTTCTATGCTATATTGATGTTTGGTTCTTAACATATGGTATCATAGCTAAATTTTTAACCCAATGTACCTTGATCCGTCTAATAAATATCCTCCAAGCCATTCCTTCTGAAACGTTGTAGAAAAAAAGTTATAGTGAAAATGCCAAGGTGTCTCAGTTGTAGCAGCGAAACCCCAAGACCTTGAGCTCTGATCCTCCCAAGACTTGCTATAGATTAGTATATCATCAAAAAATACTAACACAAATTTTTGAAGGAAGGGATTGAAAATGGAATTCATCAACCCTTAGAATGTGGAAGGTGCATTTGTAAGGCCAAAAGGCATGACCAAAAATTCATAATGGCCTTCATGAATTCGGAATGTTGTTTTTGGGATATCTTCTTCCTTCATTATGATCTGATGATACCCTAAACGGAGATCCAATTTTGTGAAATAGATTGTTGCATGTAGTTCATCTAACAATTCATCAATGATGGGAATGGGAAACTTATCTTTAATAGTGATATTGTTGAGCTCTCTATAATCTAGACACATTCTCCATGAGCTATCTTTCTTGAATAGCTTTACCACTGGTGCAGAGTAAGAACTTTGGTTAGGTCTAATCATGCCACCCTCTAACATTTCTTCAACCATGCACTCAATTTCCCTCTTTTGGGCGTAAGGGTATATGTATGGCCTGATGTTAGGAGGAACACTCCCAG
>SNQJ01S0001021.1:516232-572418 GCA_010110895.2 Picea sitchensis | reverse complement strand
GAAGCCATCACTGACACAAGAATTCACCAACTGAGGAATAGATCCATTTCAGAGTATCTCATTAAATGGAGGAAACTACTGGCTGAAGATTCCACTTGGGAAGATGAGTCTTTTATACAGAAGCATCCAGAGTTACTCAAGTGGTGCGGACAACACTTGTCTCAAGGGAAGGGGCATGTTAAGCCCTAATATTAGCTCATTACCCCTTAATTGGGGCATATTAGATTAGTAATGTTATTTTATTTATGTCGGCTTTAGGCAATTAGTTGTAATTATACCTACTGGTCTCCTATATATACCAAGGAGAAATTTTCATTTTGAATCATCTTGTACTTGAACATTTAAGTGGGGTAAAAGGAGGTTGCCCTCTTGAAGAGGCTTATTATCTGAAATTCTCTCTTTTTCAAGGTGTTGAGTACTTTTTCTGAGGATTTTCTATGCTATATTGATATTTGGTTCTTAACAATTGCACATTAAAAGAAATGGATAATTGTATGATCCAATCTAAAGGATTGAGTCTTCATTATTGGGTGGAAGCCATCAATTATGCAAATTACATATTAAATCACACTCCCACAAAGGCTCTAAAAATATAACACCAGAAGAAGCATGGAATAAAATTAAGCAAGATGTAAGCCACTTCCATGTATTTGGTAGTATAGCATGGGATCACATTCCTGATGAAAAAATCAAAGCATTTCAACCTAAAAGTGAGAAGCTCACTTTGTTGGATACTATGAAGATGTCAAAGGTTACAATGCAATGATCCAAATGCTTAAAATATCATAACAAAAAATAATTACACACCATGTACAGAATGTGAGTGTGGAGCACAACTTGAAGATATATAAGTTACACAATAACTCCTTAAAGAATAGGAGAACCTTCTCCAAATAACCAAATACATTCATACAACACAATTCACATGTCTCCCATAATGAATACATGACCTCTATAGATACCTATTCACACTTGCACATGAGGCCCCTTTACTATTAGGTCGACCTTATTACATATATATTTACACATTACATGTACATGTAGCCCCATATATGCTCCCCATTGGGGACATATCATATAAATTTAACCCTATATATTCCCCCTTTCGTTCATAGTAGTTTCTTTAGTACACGTTAGTATGCATTCATAATATGATGGTCATGATATATTTTTGACATAGAATGATACAACAACTCATATTCTCCTCGATCTTAAAGGCTACATTGATCCATGGCTTAGCACTCAATTGATCCATGATCTCTATTTAAAGAGCATGGAGGGTCATTTGTTGATGATCAATTGTGAGAAAATCTCTATGATATATTTTCTTTTGCATTAATAAATTGTCGCAAGTGGCCACATTGGCTAGGCCCGTGGATGTTTCCCCATAGGGGTTTTACTACGTAAAAGCATCAGTGTGTTGTTCTTTGATATGGTTGTGTGAGTGGTTACTGAAGGTATTCTTCCTCTATTGGAATACCTATGTTGTCGAACAATAAGTTCCTCAACTAAATACTGAAAAGGGGATCAATTTCGATGCAAATAACTCATAATTTAGGGAAGAGAAAGAAACAAGATATTCATTTTATTATCAATAATAATGATACAAAGAAATATACATTATTTGGTTGTTGGAATTATCTGTAACCATTGTTTGGATTCCTTTGATCCTGGGTCACTCAAGACTAAAACACCTCTAATGCTCTTCTCCTCACAAGTATGAGGAAGATCAAGGGATATTAGGCCTCAATGACATGGATGGGAAATAGTGGTTTCCAAGGAAATGAAGGTCATAAAAACCTCGCGAATATGATGGATTTGGTTTCTTTTGTTGATTATTTGGGTTGGTTGTCATTGATGTCAACCCTTGAAGAAATTCTGGTAGTGAATTCTGGTAGCACAAAGGTTTGGGTAATGGACCCAAGTTTGTTTGATGTATAATGGTATGAGTTTTAATATATTTGAAGGTAAGACTATTCTAGATGGATAGTACATATAATGTTATTTCTGGTGGTATGTGGAACATCACATAACTCCTCAAAGTTAGAGAGTTATGTCCATGTGAAGTTGGAGAACCCTCACTAGTCGTCTAGAAGCCCCAAAAGGTCAAAGTAGTCAAAGTGGTTGCAAAGAAGAACTTATTTAAATAATAAAGTGAATTGATGAGTGTACTATAAGTCAAAGTGGATACAAAATAAATTATCTAAATCATCAATTTAATGGAGAAATTACTAAGTGGACAAGTGGTTAGAAGTGGGTTAGCCCTAAAATAAAGAAAGTGGTTTAAGATGGTTAGAAGGTAACCCCTTGGGGAAGCTACATAAAAGTATAAATAAGAGGCAAATGTCTCTCATTTTAATTACACTTGAGCATATTAAATATATACAAATGACTGAGGTAACCAAAGGATATATAAGGCAAATTTCAGAGGGAAGGTGAAGTAAAGAAGGTCGCAATTCAAGGGAGGATAAATTCTTTTGATGATGCTTTCTAAGGTATGTTATTTACAGGTCATGTCACCATTTTCACAATAACGTTTTTTCTAGAATGATTCAGACCGCAAAATCTGGAGGTCATTGAGGAAACATATCCAAGTAGTTGCGATACAAATTTTGGCTTGTGGATCGTTGTATTTTTAGAGTTACACTCCATGGAAAATAGGGTTTGTGGTTAGTCCTGAAACTAGTCTAAAACATGTGTTTCAGGTAAAAACATTACAACTTATTCATAACATATCCATATTCAGTAAGACCAAATTTATTGGTTAGAGTACAGTATGTAGTATTCTTTGTACCATTTTCAGATCCATACAACAAATATTCTGTGCGGGGCCCACTTTCTAGAACAAGTCAGAATTCAGCAAGGTATGCCATTTTTGCTATAACTCCTTTTCTGGGAGGTTCCAAGAACTGAAACGTGGATAAATTGTAGACAAGACACTAAAGAACATTTTGTAATATTTTTAGACCTTTATTCATTACAGGTACATAGTTATGACTATTGCAAGTTAGGGTTGTTGACTAATCCAAAACTAGTCATGTGAGACTAAAGTAAAATTTGATGAAAATGCTAGTCTCTTGTTAAGAAATGTTTGCAGGTATGTGATCATATACACCAGGTCTGTTACAAAGTTACAAATCATATTTGGATGATGAAATTGATGAGGTATTGTTGTTAAGGTTGAGGTACAGATTGATGCATGGTTCAGGTTATTGGTACATGGTGTTTGGTGCAAGTTGATTGGTACAGGTTGGAAGTGATAGGTTGATAGTGGGAGTGGTTGATTTAGTGAAAGTGGCATATTGGCTACATTTGACATTTATATTTCATTGTGGTTGGATGAGGCAAGGACAGGTGGTTGTAGCCACCTTCTGGTTGTAGTCGGAGAACATAGGGGGTTGTAGCCTCCTTCCAATTGTACCTCGAAAAAAAAGGAAGTTGGTGCTTCCAATGAATGTAATTCTTAAAGACATATAAGAAAAAGAATTAAATGGTTTTCTATCGCTTTGGGTTTCCACGCAAAAACGATGGTGTGCTATGTATGTGTATGATTTCTCTTTTGTTCATTGTTTATTTACTCTGCAACTACTGGATGATAATGCTACATTGATATAACACTTTAATTTTATGGTTAAACAGGATTAGATTGCTCGATTACTGATTCACCCCCATCTCAGTAATCCAACAATTGGTATCAGAGCAGGTTCCTTCAAGAATCAATTTAATTGCTGAAAGGTAGATCATGGAGAGAAACAACTTGTATAAAAATGGAATGCCACAGTTTGATGGACAAAAGTATGCATTATGGAGCAAAAGGATGAAAACATATATATAGGCACAAGGATTTGAAATTTAGCAATCTGTAGTAGATGGATACAAAAGAACCAGCAGTTCTGCCAACAAGTGAAAGAGAAATAAAACTCGGTCAAAATAATTACAAAGCCACAAATGCACTTTTGAATGGTCTTGGTGAATCGGCATACACCAAAGTTATACATTGTAAATCCACTAAAGATATCTAGGACAAAATTCAAAATATTTATGAAGGGGATTCAAAAGTCAAAGCAACAAAGCTTTAAACATACAGAGGTCAGTTCGAACAACTAAAGATGAAGGAAGATGAGAATATTGCAGCTTACTTCTTACGAGTCGATGAAACAGTAAATGCAATCATAGGATTGGGAGAAGAAATTAAAGAATCTATAATTGTTCAAAGGGTACTAAGATCTCTTCTTATGAGATTTGATCCTAAGATGTCAACACTAGAAGAAAGAGCAGATCTAGGATCAACAAGCATGGACGAACTACATGGAATCTTCACAGCATATGAAATAAGAACTGAACAGGAAAATCCAGAGATAAAAGAATCAGCCTTCTAAGAATTCAAAAGGTCAAAGCAAAAGGGAAATCAAAAATAAAAGGAACATAGAAGAAACCGTGTCTTCTCATAAGATGATGAAGAAGAAGTGGACAACTTTGTCAGAAGATTGAACAAGGGAATCAATGACAAATATAAAGGTAAGCTTCCATTGATTTGTTTTAATTGTGATGGTATTGGTCATTTTGCTAAAAAAATGTCCCCATAAGAAAAATAAGAGGAATGATGAAGATTACTCAAATCACAAATAAACATATAAAGGAAAAAGAACCAAAAAGAAAGATTTCAAGAAAAGCTTATGCACCAAAGAATACATCTCCTCATCAGATGAAGATGAAGTCAGTAACAGTGAGACAGAAAGAGTTCTATTCATGGCAGTAGAAGACTCTGATAAAGAAGACACCAAATAAGAATATTAAGAGGAAGAAGTTGAATACCTAGAAGAATTGTTGAATTCCATAGAAGTTATAAGAAGAGAAAATAAGAAAAACAAGAAGCTACAAGTAGAACTAGACAAGAAAGAAGACAATTAAGAACTAGAAAATATGATCATGAAATTGAAGGTTCAAATAGAAGAAGATAAAATAATTGAAGAAGCACTCAAAGAACAACTAGAAGAAAGAGACATGATCGTTGGAAATTTGGAACCAGAGATTGTCACATTGAGAAAGGATCTTCAAAAGAAAAATATGTAGAACAACTCAAAAGTTTTGGATGGCATTATCAGCAGTCAAAAGCCTCATCATGACAGGTCCATACTTGGATACAATCAGACAGAAAAATTATCAAGCTCCAAAACAACAGAACAAAAAACATATCCAAAAAGTTATGAAGAAACAGTCAAAGAGGATAGGAAGCCCTACAAGGAAGATTACAGGGGCACTCCTCCACCGAGAAGATTTTAGATTTCAGAATCAACGACCGACAGAAACAAATAGGCCTCGGGAAGAAGAAGGATTCATAAAAGTAACTCATTTTAGAATATCTTCAACTCCCATGTATCAAACTATATTTTTTGGTTAATGTTATGCATGCAATAATTTTGGACATAAAGTTGCAAATTGTAGAGCTAATAGGAGGAACATAAACAACTTTGAAATTCATACACAAAATGGTTATCCAAGAAGGCTTATTGAAACACAGAGAAGAAGCTACAACAGGTTTGAATCATTGAGCACTGAAGTGGAATGCTACAAGTGCAACAACTTTGGACACATGACCAAAAATTGTAGAATGTCAGTCCCTCCTAGAGAACCACATCAAAACTACAATAGTCACAGACAAGAACCTCATAACAGAACATGGATAAGAAAGCATAATTTGTATAGCAGTGAATAATGCACACTCTCTCTACAAGATAAAAAGAAGAAATATGGTTGGTATGTTGATAGTGGTTGATCAAAACACATGATAGGTGATAAAGACAGGTTTCTTACATTAAGAAAGGAAAGAGATGGATCAATCTCCTTCAGAAATGATGATTCAACTAAAATCATTGGAAAATGCACAGTCAGAATTGGAAACAAGAATACCAAGGCAGAAAATGTTCTACTAGTAGAAGATATGAAACATAATATTCTAAGTGTAAGTCAAATGTGTGACCAAGGTCATAAAATTACTTTCGATTCACAGAAGTGCGAGATAAGAAAAGAAGGTTCAGGAAAATTGATTGCAACAACTGCAATAACTTCAAGCAACATATATGTATTAAGTGAAAGTTGAAATGAAAAGTGTTGTCTAGGAAAGGAAGATGAAAATTGGCTATGGAACAAAAGAATGGGTCACATACACTTTGATAACCTTGTCAAAGTCAACAAAAATGAAGCAGATAGAGAAATTCCCCAAATCACGAAACCAACCAACACTTTATGCAAGCATTGTCAACAAGGAAAGCAAACAAAGACCAGGTTCAAATCAAAGGAATATTCAACGACAAGACCACTGGAAATTATCAACAAGGAAAGCAAAACAAAGACCGTATTCAAATCAAAGGAATATCCAACCAATACACCAATCGAAATTCATTCATACTGATCCAGTCAATCCAACCAAAGTTCCGTTCCATTTCCAAGTGCCGCGATAAAACACCACGCCACATCGACGACATCACACGAAACCATCTCTCAGAATGTCAAAACTTCGAAAACCTGCCCCACAGCGAAACGTAATAGCACGAAATGGATCCAAACCGCATCGCCTGGAGATCCGACAACGATGAGAGTTCAATTTCAAAGCGAATCATGATCCACCCAGTGAGGCTACGGAACAAATCTACAAGGAAATGGTTGAAAATGAAATGGATTCAAAAATCAAATGTTTGAGATCTGATAATGGAGGAGAGTTCACTTCAAAGGAATTTATGGACTACTGCAGTAGGCATGGAATAAAAAGGCAATTCTCCATTGCTAGGACACCTCAATAGAATGGAGTTGTTGAAAGAAAGAACATGACAGTACAGGAAATGGCTCGAACAATGCTAATGGATTTAAAATTGACAGACATTTTTTGGACACATGCAGTGCATACAACAGTTCACATTCAAAACATAATAATGCTCAGAAACAAGAATGACAAAAATCCCTACGAGCTATGGAAAGAAAGACCAGCAAATGTGAAGCACTTCAGAGTATTTGGAAGCAAAGTCTACATCAAAAGAGAAGATGGCAGAATGGGAAAGTTTGAATCTCGTGTGGACAAAGGAGTACTTGTTGGTTACACAAGTACAAGGAAATCATACAAGTGTTACAATCTGGGGTTGAAAAAAATTGTGGAAAGCATCAATGTAACAATTGATGAAACAGGTGGACGAGAATTAAAGGAAGAAGAAAATTAATCAATGGAAAGACTTTACGAAGAAGAAGCAGAAGATGAAGAAGAAGGGGAAGGGGAAGATGAAGAGGATCAGACAGAAGAAAAATATCAAGTTCATCAAGTGCCTCCAAAGATACCTAGAAAATGAGTACAGAAGAATCATCTTTCAGATCAGATTATCGGAAATAAAGATGCAGGAGTTGAGACTAGAAGAAGAATCCATTCACTAGAACAAACACACCTAACACTCTTATCTACAATTGAACCAAGCAGTTTTGAAGAGGCCAGCAAGGATGAATTATGGAATAAGGCCATGGATGAAGAATTGGATCAAATAGAGAAGAATGACACTTGGGAATTGGTTCCAAGACCAAAGAATAAGAATGTGATTGGCACAATGTGGGTTTTCAGAAATAAATTGAATGAAGATGGACATGTTACAAGGAACAAAGCTAGATTGGTATGTAAAGGATACGCACAAGTTGAAGGAATCGACTTTGAAGAGACATTTTCCCAAGTTGCTAGAATGGAAGCAATCTGATTGTTTTTAGCTTATGCATTCTCCAAGAATATTAAAGTGTATCAGATGGACATGAAATCAACTTTTCTGAATGGGGAACTTGAAGAAGAAGTCTACATTGAACAACCAGAAGGATTTCAGTTGTCAGAGAATGCAGATTATGTGTGTAAATTGAAGAAGGCCTTGTATGGTCTAAAACAAGCTCCTAAAGCATGGTACTCTGGACTGGATAAATATCTATAGCATGCAGGGTTCAGAAAAGGAAGTGTATACAACAACCTGTACATCAAGGTAACTCAAGATAGTATTTTATTAATTGAAGTTTATGTTGATGATATTATTTTTGGAAGTATTGATGGCAGGTTAAGCCAGGAATTTGCAAAGGATATGCATAATGAATTTGAAATGTCATTACTCGGAGAACTATCCTTCTTTCTGAGTCTTCAAATACGTCAAAGAAACCAAGGAATTTTTATTTCTCAAACTAAGTATATCAGAGAAATGCTAAATAGGTTCAGAATGGAAGATTGCAAATCAGTTACCACTCCTATGCAAACTAGTTGCAAGTTGAGAAAAGATGATGATTCAAAGTCTACATACCAGAGGAAATACAACTCAATGATTGGTAGCTTACTATATGTGACAACATCCAGACCAGATGTAATGTAGACAGTTGGATAGGTGGCACGATTTCAAGCAACACCAAATGAATCACATGTATTAACAGTGAAGAGGATTTTTAGATATCTCAAAGAAACATAAGAGTTTGGATTATGGTATCCAAAAGGAAAGAATCTATCACTTATTGCCTACACAGATGCAGATTGGGCAAGCTGCATTGATGACCGACGAAGCACTAGTGGAGCAGCGTTCTACTTGGGTGAGTGTTTAGTATCTTGGCTAAGAAAGAAACAATCATCAATATCTTTATCTATAAACGAAGTAGAGTATATTGCAGCAGCAGGATGTTGTACTTAGGTTCTATGGATGAAACAAACTTTGACAGATATACAAGTTGAGTATGATGAGCCCATTCCAATCTATTGTGATAATACAAGCGCCATCAATATCTCAAAGAACCTGATGATGCACTCCAAGACGAAGCACATTCCAATAAAGTATCACTTTCTATGGGAACAGGTTGAAGAGAAGAACATCAGAGTTGAATATGTGGGCACAAAAGAACAAGTGGTAGAGATATTTACAAAACCACTTCCAAGGGAATCCTTTGAATATCTTTGTCAGAGACTTGGAGTAATTTCTACTCCAAAATGAATGTTTTTGAATGCTTATCTTATATGTCTTAGATTTACATGAGGAAGCACCATAAAGAGGACAGTTCAGGTTGGGAGATTAGTTTCATGAAGATTTCATTCAAGGGGAGAAGCCCCATATGGAAAGATACCTTTTCCATTGATGACAAAGGGGAAGAGATTTATCAGATGCAAAGGTAAATGCCTGGAGAAAGAGCACATAGGCATGGTTCCAGGGGGAGTGATTTACACAAGGGGAGTATGAGTGATATGAATTCAATATTGCATCAGAGTGTTGCCATCAATTTCAAAGGGGAATATTGTTGATTATTTGGGTTGGTTGTCATTGATGTCAACCCTTGAATAAAGTTTGGTAGCGAATTCCGATAGCACAAAGGTTTGGGTAATGGACCCAAGTTTGTTTGATGTATAATGGTATGAGTTTTAATATATTTGAATGTAATACTATTCTAGATGGATAGTACATGTAATGTCATTTTCGGTGGTATGTGGAACTTCACATAACTCCTCACAGTTAGAGATTTATGTCCATGTGAAGTTGGAAAACCCTCATGAGTCATATAGAATCCCCAAAAGGTCAAAGTAGTCAAAGTTGTTGCAAAGAAGAAATTATTTAAATAATAAAGTGAAGTGATGAGTGTACTATAAGTCAACGTGGATACAAAATAAATTATTTAAATAATAAATTTAATGGACAAATTACTATGTGGACAAGTGGTTAGAAGTGGGTTAGCCCTAAAATAAGGAAAGTGATTGAATATGGTTAGAAGGTAACCCCTTGAGGAAGGTACATAAAAGTATAAATAAGAGGCAAGGGTCTATCATTTTAATTACACTTGAGCATATTGAATATATACAAGTGACTAAGGTAACCAAAGGATATATAAGGAAAATTTCAAAGGGAAGGTGAAGTAAAGAAGGCTGAAATTCAAGGGAGGATAAATTATTTTGATGATGCTTTCTAAGGTATGTTATTTACAGGTCATCTCACCATTTTCGCAATAACATTTTTTCTAGAATGATTCAGATTGCAAAATCTAGAGGTCGTTGAGGAAACATATCCAAGTAGTTGTGATAAAAATTTCAGCTTGTGGGTAGTTGTATTTTTTGAGTTACACTTCGTGGAAAATAGGTTTTGTGGCTAGTCCTGAAACTAGTCTAAAACATGTGTTTTGGGTAAAAATGTCATAACTTCTTCATAAAAAATCCAAATTCAGTAAGACCAAATGTATTCATTAAAGTACAATATGTAGTATTCTTTTTACCATTTTCAGATCCATACAACAAATATTTCTTACGGGGAACTCTCTACAAGTTTTCTCTCTAGAATAAGCCAAAATTCAACAAGGTATGCCATTTTTGCTATAACTCATTTTTTGAGAGGTTCCAAGAAGTGAAACCTAGAGAAATTGTAGAAAAGGCACTAAAGAACATTGTGTACTATTTTTAGACCTTTATTCATTACATGTACATAGTTATGATTATTGCAAGTTAGGGTTGTTGACTAATCCAAAACTAGTCATGTGAGACTAAAGTAAATTTGATGAAAATGTTAGTCTCTTGTTAAGGAAGGTTTGAAGGTATGTGATCATATACACCAGGTCTTCTACAGAGTTACAAATCATATTTGGACGATGAAATTGATGAGGGCTTGTTGTTGAGGTTGAGGTATAGGTTGATGCATGGTTGATGCATGGTTCAGGTTATTGGTACATGTTGTTTGGTGCTGGTTGATTGGTACAGATTGAAAGTGGGAGTGATTGATTCAGTGACAGTGACATATTGTCTACATTTTACATTTATGTTTCAGGGCGGTTGGACGGGGCAAGGACAGGTGGTTGTAGCCACCTTCTGGTTGTAGCTGGAGAACATAGGGGGTTGTAGCCTCCTTCTGGTTGCAGCCAGAGAATTGGGGATTTGGAGCTTCCCTAAGGTTGTAGGCTGAGAAACTAGGGGGTTGGAGCCTCCTTCCAGTTGTAGCTGGAAAAAAAAGGAAGTCGGTGCTTCCAATGAATGTAATTCTTAAAGACATATAAGAAAAAGCATTATGTGGTTTTCTCCCGCTTTGGGTTTCCATGTAAAAACACAGGTGTACTGTGTATGTGTATGATTGTTCTTTTGTTCATTGTTTATTTACTCTGTAGCTACTGGATGATAATGCTACATTGATATAACACTTGCATTTTATGGTTAAAAATGATTAGATTGCTCTATTATTGATTCACCCCCCTCTCAGTAATCCAACATATTTGGGCTAGATGATCACTTTGGTATAATAACAATGTTTCTCCCATTATTCTTCCTTTGGGTCTCTTTTATACAATTTCAGTATGGTTGAGACCATTTTCCACGGGTTTTAGGGAGTTATATACTTAGCTTTCCTGTAAACCGCACTCGGGAGCATGTAATTTTCACATTTTTTGTATTTTTTTAGTGATTTTAACTGCACTCACACCTTTACTGAAGGGAAAGCAAAAGTGCTTGCTCCTTTAATGATCCAAAAGTAGAGTGGATTAACAAGAAATATTTTTTAGTGGAGTTTTGGGTGGGCCCAAGCAACAAAAGAGGGATATAAAGGGGACAATGGCCAATCAAAGGTGTCTAAACTACTATGGTGGAAAAAGATGCTATAGCATCAATTAAGAAAATACCTTACAAGATTAATCATAAATATAAAGGAAGAGGTGAAACATGAGATGGATAGGATGTTGGAAGTAGGATTTGCTTTCTCCATGGAAGAATATGAATGGATTTTCCCCATGGTAATCCAGAGAAAAAAGATAAGATGAATAAGGATGTGTAGATTTTAGCACCAAGATTGTGTGAATGACATTTTTCTAACTCATTTCATAGATGAGATTCTGGAAAATGTAGTAGGGAAATAGGTTTACTCATTTATAAATGGATTTATAGGATATCAACAAGTAAATATTGTAGAGGGAAATATGAAGATAAAACTTTCCACAAAATAGGAAAGCTTTGTCTATAATGTAATGTCTTTTGGACTTAAGAATGCCTTTACAAAATTTTCAATTATTGTAGTGGTTTCTTTCAAATAATGCATGTATATATTTTTAGAGGTATACTTAGATGATGATTGAACAATATATAATTTATTGAAGGAACATTTCCAAGTATTGAGGTTGATTATAGAAAGGTGTAGATAGGGACAAAGATCGTTGAATCTGAAAGAAATGTATTTTCTATACATTGTTTAGAATTTTTCTAGGACATGTGGTGTGCAAAGATGGACTATTGGTGGACTAGGAAAATATTATTGCAATCATTAATCTGACTATCCCAATGAAGGTGACACGATGCATGTGACCTTGGGACACATAGGGTATTATAGAAAGTTCATTGGGAATTATTCAAAAATTGCATCACCCCCAGAAAAATTACTAAAGAAATATATAAAGTTTGTTTGGACATGAGAATGTCAAGAAGTTTTAACCAAATTGAAAGATTATTTTTGCAATGCCCATTTTAGTATGTCTACATTTGTTGAAACTATTTCATGTGCATATACAAGCATCAAGGATAGTGATTGGAGTAGTATTGTCATTGTCTAGAGAGGTAAATATAGATAATTCAATATCTTTTTCTAGTGGTAAGCTATGATATTATGAGAAGAATTACACAATGATAGAATGAGAAGGGCTTGCAATGGTATAGCGTTTATGGAAATTTAGACATTACCTATTAGCAAACCAATTTCATTTTTCTTTTAGACCACTCTATCTTGAAATACTCAATGAACAAACCAATCCTAGGAAGAATAAATTGTAAATAGGTGTTATTTTTTTAGGAGTATGACTTTGAAATAGCAGTGAATCCAATGAGATATAATGAGGGGTTATATCACTCATCTAATATTTAATTAGAATAAAGAAGAGGAAATAGAGATGACAAGATCAAATATGGCCTTAGATCATTTCTTGATTGTTTCATTATTCTGTAATAAAGAGCATCAATCTTCATTGATGCTCTCTAAGGTGACAAGACATTGTTCGAGAGGGGTGGTATTTGGTAGTAATTCAACTATTGTCAGAAGAGTTGGTATCTCTCACTTGATTTGTAAAATGGATTCCATGCCATGAATGAGGTGGAAGGGGTTAAATCATAAGGTATTTTTTATTATTGTCTGGTAGGCCCAAAGTGCAAATAAAATCATGTGATGCCAATTGGTTTTGTGCTTATTAACCATCCATTATAGCATGGTTTTGAGGACTTCATTAATAGAATCAAATTGTTCATTTTGATTGTGGATAGTATGGTAAGAAAACTAATGGATGAAGCCAAGAAGGGAGGACATATCTTGAAACACTTGATTCTCGAAATGAATTTCGTGGTCCAAGAATAGGTGTTGGGGGACCCTAAAATAAGTGATGACATGATTGAAGAAGAAATGAGTGACAATGTTTGTCGTGTTGTTGAATGTAAGCATAGCCTCAACCCACTTAATGAATTAGTCTACAACCATAATGACACACTTGCAGCCATTGTTGGATGGGGGATTGCACATCATGAAATCGATTCCCCAATTGCAAAAAGGGTTGGCAGTAATGACAGAGTGCAAAGGAGTTAGTGGAGATCAGGTTTTGTGAGTGAACACCTGACACTTCATACATCGTTTGACTATATGAATCCAATCATGGAAGAGGGTAGGTCAAAAATAATGGACGCGAACCACCTTTTTGGGCGTTGGACATTCCTAAAAAATATTTGTTGTAGGCATGGTTATGACAATCGTTAAGGAATCGTTCGACCTCCTTGAGTGTAAGAAATCAATATAGGATAGTGTCTACTCCCAAACAATATATAAGTTCTCTTATGAGGATATACCAAAGGACTTGGTGGTGGATATGATAACGATCATCCCGACAGAGATGTGGGATGAAATTATAGGTGTGAAGGTAGGTGAGGATGGAATTGTACCATGGGTCATCAGAAGATATCATAAACAAGTTTTCATCCTAGAATATATTGTTCATTGTCAGATCTTTGGTGTTGGATGGTAAGTCAATGATGAATTAAATGAAGATTAGCAATTTATTACTCTTAGGAGTATTGAACTCTAGATATAACTCTTGGAGAATTACAATCCATCAAGTGAAATTTCCATTAATGAGCCATCGATTGAGTAAGTATTGCATGGGAATGGAATTTTCTATGACTTGTGTGGTTCACAACAAATTATAATGGCACAATTTCTAGATGACATGGACCAAGGCAAGGGCTAACTTCTCCTCGTGATTGTAATTCAGGGGAGGTCCTAAAAAAAAAAATTTTACATAATAGATGGCATGCTCTAGACAATCATCCCCTTATTGCACTAGCACTCCTACAATAGACATTCCTAAAGAATATAGATAAAGGATGCAATAATTATTAAAGTCAAGAGGATTGACTAATGGAGCTTTTGAGAGAGCATATTTTAATGCATAAAATGCTTGTTGAGCCTAATTATCCCATTGGATTGGAATTTCCCAACATAAAAGACATAAGAAGACATGTTCCCAAGTGGCATATTTAGGGATGAAGTATCACAAGAAGTTGGCCTTGCCTTGTAGATGTTATAGTTGGAACAAATCCTTTTGAGGGGAGATCTCATTAATAGCCTAGACTTTTAAGGTGTCCACCATGATTCCATATTGGGAAATCATGAACCCAATAAACATCCAAAAATGACACAAAAGACACACTTGAGGGGGTTCAAGCGAATATTTTACTTACGGTACCTTTCAAAGATAGTGTGAAGGCCTTTCAAGTGTTGGGATCACTTTTTGGATCAAAACGTGAGGTCATCCAAATAGGCCAATATGAGGTGGACTAGATCATGAAAGTTGTAGGTCATAGCCCACTGGAAGGTGGCTTTGGAATTTTTGTCGAAAGGACTTATGTGATGTATGAAGGTTCCCCAAGGGGTGGTGAATGTTGTTTTATATTGATCCACCTAGTGGATTTGGATCCAATTATAGCCTATGAACCCGTCCATGAAGAAAAGGATCATGTGCCCTGCATATGCATCAATTACTTGGTCAATGAATGGCATCAGGAAATTGTCTTTGGGACAACCTTGGTTCAAATCCTGAAAGTAGGTATAAACATGAATGGTGCCCTACTTTTTTTTCATAGGGACAAGGCCAGATACCCAAGAAGTATATGCAAATGGATAGATGAAGCCAACTTTATGAATATCAACTTTGATCGACATTGCTTTGGAAGGATGAAGATGCCTCTACTTCTGTCAGACATGAAATGCATTAGGCCATGTGTCGATGTGGTGTTCGATAATGGTGGGATTGGTTCTTGAAATTTCTACATAAGACCAAGTAAATATTTCCCAAAAGTATTGAAAGAGAGCCATGTATAAAAGCACCTCCTCCAAGGAATATACTACTCCAAGGAGGATGTCTTTGGTGCCATCGGGTTTGATGGAAATGTCCACTTTGATTATAGTAGAGATAGTGGCCATACTACCCTCTTTAAAATCATATAGGACTGGGATTAGGTTTTTGAACCAATCAATATTCCTGGGAGGAATGAAATCTTTGGTTTCAATTGCACATATGTCCAAATATGTGGTAGAATGAAATGCCTTCTAAGGGAGGAAAAAGGAATGATGATGAATCACATCTCAAGGGTAGTCTAGTGTCTTCATCACCTCTAGAATGTCCTCGTCTAAATGGAATACATGGGAAGAGGGGGTAAGGGACTTATGAAAGGCATGGACTCACTAGATCGACATTTTGGCACCATAAATGTCACATGAGTGTGATAGATTGTTAGGTGATGAGGTGCATGTGGATGTCAATATTCTGTAGACAGAGTGAGACTCTGGCCAATGGGAAGTTACAACCTTTCTCGAGGAAGGGTGGAAAGTATCTATACCAACATATAAGGAATACTTAACTGGAAGCATAAGACCAATGACCATGGAAATATAGAAAATGTGTACACAATTATGTGTGTTGTGTTCTTCAGGAGGAGGGGTAATATATTGTTAATAGATCAAGAGGGAATTTGGCAGGATGGGAGGTAGGGTATCCTACCAACAATCTACCAGAGAGGAAATAGGGGTAGAGGATGGTTCCCGCTCCTATTAAGGGGAGGTGGGTGAGGCCTAGGAGGGGGTTGCAATGCTAGAGGCTCCTATTGAGAGGAGAGACTCTTGAAGGTGCCTAATATCAACCATGTAATGGGTTCGATATTCAATAATCATCAATAAAACATAGGCGAAATGGTCAAATTGACTACAAAGACTGCATGAATAATTATTCTGCATGTTTACTTAGGTGGACCATTAGTAAATAGTGGAATAACCCAACTCTGTGACTAATGAGGTTGTGAGGGTTGGTTGTAGGTTGTTAGAAGAGTTCTTTCATGGACTATGTTAAAACCTAGGTCTTCACATGTCCTCTGTTTTCCTCCATTATCCCATCCATTTGTTCGCCTGATTTTTGGTGTGTTCCTTTCAATGGTATAATGGGTCAGATTTTTTTATTCTCACCCTTCTTTTGGCTTTGCATCATTTTCTTATTTTTTGAAAGGTTAATGCATGTTTTGGTTTGAGTTAATAACACACATCATCATGAATTTATCATTAGTGGGTTGATAGTAGGTTGACCAAAGCCTTTGATGCAAAAAAGCACAGATTGCAAGAATAGGCGTGTTCTTGCAACAACACAAAAATGTGTTGTTTTATTGTTTTAAACGTTAAAAAAAAAAATTAAAAAATGATATGTTGGCGCCTACATGTGTGTGCATGATCATGGGAACTCAATTTAACGAGGGTTACTACTAGTTGATCATCATTTCAGAGATCGTGTTAAAATCGTGCAGGTTTTCACCTCAAATTCTCATCATCGCAGGATTATGGGTAATTATCACTGCAGGTGGTAAAATAAATCAGATTAACACCTACATTCAGCTCATCACTTGCAACAGAGGCAGTCAGAATGATATGGTTTCTCTCTGATATCATTGGCAACTGAACAGAATAGAGCCACAGGGGCTCGAGCTACACAAAGTTGTTCTGGAAATCAGAGATGTGTTCATCAAGGTAGAATGGTACGATTTTATATGTGCCTTCGAAAGACACCACACTGGTGTGGCCCTGCTATTTGCACAAAATTTTGATGGGTTCCCGAACCGGCTCAAGGACACATCTATCCATATCGTAGATAATTTCATTGGGGCAGCCTATGCTCTCCCGGTCTGTAGGGAAAGATGGTTCAAGAAAGGAAAATTGCCACCACATCTCTACAACAAGTTCCTAGTGTTAGAACACCAAAAACCTAATTGGAGCCAGGGTATTTCCAACATGTGGATAAAAGATGAATGGTGGGGTATCCTCACAACAGTCCAAAGGTACATCACAGGCAAGGGTCGTTTCTCCATTGTGCACTATTATCACTTTCGCTTTATCATGCACCTAAGTGGGGATAATGAATTAAATCTACCCTTTTACTTGCTCAAAAGTTTAACAAAAATGGCTAGAAGGGTCCAGAGCCACCCTGAATCTGCCCACAAAAGTTTATATCACCAGGGTTTGATAAAAAAATTGGTCTTCTTCTCTTTGGGTAAAATAGATATGCCCTGAGAATATTTTTTACAATTTGTAGGATTACATAAACATGAACAACAAGTTAACCCACAATCTGAAGAGACAAAGAACAAAGATAACCCAGAAATGAGGGTTTCCCCTAAATATAGTTGCTCCTTAAAGGATACCCAGCAAACAAAAAGTAAGAAATATGCATCTAGAAAGAGGGCTACCCGATCTAGAAGGACCAAATCAATTACCCCTGTGAAGGAGGAAACCCCTCGAATGCAGCTAAGATCATCTATAGCAAAATAAATAGCGACCAAGGGCAACAAAGTTTGTAGTAGACAACAAGAGGAACATGATACTCCACAGGGCCCATTATCACCCAAGCACTCTGAAGATGAGCTTTTAGACCTCCACCATGCAGGAGGATAAAATTCCCAAGACAAAAAGAAGAGAAATAAACAACACAGTCCCAAGATTGTTACTGCAGAATTTGTACATATGGAAACCTTGATTAAGGAGTCGTCTGAAAATAAGAAGAATAGAAAGAGGAAAGGGAACCAGGGCCTTGAAATGCCTAGTAAGCCTAACAAAAAAACTAGGCTCACAAATCAATTAAGGTTGAATTATAAAGTAATGTTTCATCCATCTTTCAAAGACCCCCAACCAATTATAATTGAAGATGAGGACATCTCTGGATTTGCTAACATGGAAAAGATGGGAAATCCACACATTGAAAAAAATGATTGGGGATAAAGAAAAGTTGAAATACAGTAAAGGTGAAACTTCAGGGATAAAATTTGCAATTGTTCATATAGAGTACCCTGCAGACTCAGATTTACAAAAAAATGCAGAGGACCTTGGCTCAGATCTCAAGTAGGACTCTGATGGAATTATCCCAAATACAGAGTTAGTTCTTGAGTAAATTTTAGATGACACCAAACCAGAGATTAAAGCAAAGATATCAGAAATGTAGGGATATTTGAAAGAAAAACATGGAGAAGGTTTTGAGGTAGCACACAGATATGAGATGAGGTCTAGAAAAACCAAGTTGTTTATTGACCTCAACAAATCTGCCATAGAGGAGGAACAGGGGCTAAAGGATAGGAATAAGGAGAAGATTTTAATTAAGCCAAAGGTCGAAGTTGATGAAAGTGTRTATGAAAACCACTAGGTGCAAATGTTGAAGCAAMAAATTCAGACTTTACAGCAACAAAACCAATATCTGGAAATGCAACATGCTAAGTTTCAAAAGAAGTACCAGAATGATCCAAAATGGATCCTGGAAGGCCTAAAAATAAAATTTATCAGAATCATACGAAACTAGTGTCATTGCGTCTGTATCGTTGCGTTGATTCCAGCCATATATTTTTTTTCCTCAAACGGACACCGTATGCGAAAGTTATCGTGTTCTGATCAAATTCCCAAATAGGTAAAAAGTCGACTAGGTCAAAGTCAATGCTGACGTCAGTAGGTATGACAAGTGATGTCAACATGACATCATGATGATGACATGGTGTCACCAGGAGGTGACATGTGTCACACAGATTCAACATTTTTAGGCTGAGTTGGCACTATATGGATTTGACATGTGTCACAATATGGATGACATGTGGCAGTCTGTACAGTGATGTGGCCCAATGACAGGCTGGCACATGGCAGTACAAACGGCAGTTGGACCTATACGGCAGGTGACTATGTAGTACGGATGAAACGTGGCATGTATAGTGATGATGTGGCAAGTACAACAGTGCGACATGTGGCATGTACAATGGTGATGTGGCATGTACAGTGGTGATGTGGTAGTGCTGACTGGGTAGATGACTAGACTAATGCGTCAATAGTATGAGCCAATCCCAGGGTGACACATGGCCCAATTACAGGGCACCACATGGCAGCCTAGATTTGGCCAAGGTTGGCTGGGTAAAATTTTTGTTCCACCTCTAGGGGAATCGAACCCACGACCTTTGGGCATGCCAATGACTTAACAACCAAGGCGCCACCACCTCCGCTACATGTGTTACTTGATACAGATATGGGCGAATTTTTTTTTAAATTAGAAGTTGCGCAGATTTTGGGATAAGCCCCAGTTGGCGGGGGCCAGTCTCGTCCAACCAGGGGCTAACGAATAGGATCTAACAACCTATGGAGCACGTGGGGTCATAGCACCAGGCCATATGGCCATGCCAACGACCAGGGGTTGGGACTTAAGGGCTAAAGACCAGCGCGCCAGCCAGCCTTCGGCCACATGGCAGAGACCCATGAAACCAGGGGCCAGAAGAATAGGGGGTTGCACCCAAATTTGGTCATTTTTGGGTTTTCAGACTTTATATTATAATTTTTATTGAGATTTTAGCCTGGTTTTGGCAGATTTTAGTCATTTATGGGAGATCTGGAGCCCTTTTTGAGGCCAGATCTTGGGAGGAAGTTGGGAGGTTGTTGCCAACTTCAAACCTATAAAAACCAGAGGTTCTTGGTAGGCTTGGATAGGTTCAGAAGAGGGAAAATGTTGTAGAATTGTGAAGCCAAAGTCAGTTTTATGCAGGGAAGCCATTTAGGAGAGGAACTTTGCGGGCCAATTCTGGGACCTTCGCTCAACCGTTTTCAGTGTCGTCAATTGTGTTGGGTTCTTGAGGTATAGCAGAACACAGCCATACTAGTTTGTAATCCATATGACACTTTCTGATGTATTTTTGAAGCATTGAAGAGAAATAAGAAAGCCTCACCCACTAAGACAAAGGCCCGGAGATGTAGGCGATATTGTCGAACTCCGTTAACAATTTTGTTGTTATGGTTTGCTGATTCTTTTTTATTACTTTCAAATAAGAATATCTTAATATGGCTGCCATGTTATATCATTAATTCTTCCTCTTTCTTCAATTCCTAAATGGTTAAAGAACTCATGTTTTAAAAACTTAACCATAGTCTTTAAAAGATCTTTTCAGATCAAGTTGTATCAGAGCTAGTTGATGGTTGGTTTTTGAGTTTGCATGATTACCAGGGAAAAGATGAATCATGGTGAAGGTGAGCTTGTTGAAAAGAATCCTAAGATTGGATCGAAAAAGAGAAATTCTCCAAGTGAGAAGATGGCATCGGAAGAGGGACTTTCTCATGATGAGATAGAGTTTCGAAAGACTTTATTTGCCATGTCGGAGATGGTAAAGGTTTTATATGATGATTACTTGAAGAGGAAAAGACCAATTCTAGGTGAATATTCAAAGGCCAAAAGTGAAGAAGGAGAGGATCCTCCTAAACCTCCTTCTTCTCCATCAACTTCTTCTTCTTGAAGTACAAGTTCCAAATCCACCACAAGAAAACATTCCCATAAACATAAACATGATATGTCTTTACTTAAGCTTGATGTGGAGTTTGAATTACCCATGTATGATGGTGAAGTCAATGCAGAGAGGCTTGATAATTGGGTCAGACAGATGGAAGTTTATTGCAATGTGCAACAAATCAAAGATGAGGCAACTCAAATCAAATTGGCATCACCTCGACTTGCAGGAACAACACTCATCTGGTGGCAAAGCAAGTTGGAAAATGGCATGCAACAAGTGGGTAATGTATTTCCATCATGGAAATTTTTTGTTTTTGCACTTAAAAAATAATTTTATCCTTTAGGCTATAAAGAGAAGGCTTTAATTGAATGGAAAGGTCTTAAACTAAGAAAGGGAAAAACAATGCAAGAATACATAGATGAATTTTGTAATATGACATTAATGTTATACATTCCATTACATACCCAAGAAACTCTTATGAAGTATATAGGAGGTTTACCTGCACACATTTGTAACATTGTAATTATGTTTGGAACTACTAATATTGATGAGGTTTTTGTTCAAGAAACATACATTGAGGCAAGGAAAACATGAGTTGGTGTATTAGGAGAATCGTCTTTCAAAAAAGAGGACAAAAGGAAGTCGAATGAAAAAGAAAGAAAATTCAATGACAAGAAAGGAAGATAAGATCTCTTGGAAGCATTGTAAGAAAGAAGGGCATGATGATGACCATTGCTGAAAATTGCATCCCGAGAAGAAACTGAAGTGGTTCAAAGAAAGGAAAGGGAGGAAAACAGCTGGAGCAACAACATGGCCAACAGACTTGGGATCATATTCCGGTGATGAGTCTAAAATCACAGCAGTTGGTTTGACAGGTAAAATTGGTGATGGATATGATTACAGATAAGGTTCATAATGAAGCATACTAGCCTAATATATGAAACCTTAAACATATCTAAATATTACATAGAGACCCCTCTCTGAAACTGGTAGGGCTAGATCCCAGTTTCGAAGTGGTTGGATAAAGTTACCTCTAAAAAATTTCTTCTACTTCCCGACAACCACTTCGAAACTGGGATCTAGCCCTTCCAGTTTCATAGAGGGATCTCTCTGTAAGATTTAGATGTGTTTCAGGTTTTAGATATTAGGCTAGTTAAATAAACGAGACTGTGTTGTTTTGTTTTATAAAATGGATGAAATATTCCTTATGCATCGATTGGGCCATGGGGTTTGTGATAAGGTTTGAGATCTGAGAACATATTTTATTAGGTCTCTTCACAGGGAAGGATAATGCCAATGTTGGATCCTTGAGAATTTAAAGTGATGGATAGCAAAAATAGATGAGATGATCAGCTACAACAAAGAAGCATTGAAGAATTTCTTTATCACAACATCAGAAGATAAACACTTAGATATTTAAAAGCCAGAAACAGAGTATATGAAGATAAATTATGCAACATTAACTTCTTTTAAATGACCAGATATAGAAAACAAGATGATAACGAAGTAAGATAAACCATTCAACGAAGAGGAGTAAACATCACCAACATAAAACACGCAGGAATCATGTGAATCGTCCCTTTTTATTACTGGTATATCTCTTCAAAAATATTACAGTTTACAACTTTCTTGGGCGTAAAGATCAACCCACAATACTTCGAAGTTTGAAGTATTTATAAGAAAAATTACAATTGATCTTGTCATTAATGATCAGGACGTGGTAGAATCTGAATCTAACTAACTAGATAACAAAATAAATAATTGTAGGAACTGCTAATGATCTGTCGGATTCTTTGAGTTGATTTCAGAAATGTTGTTGGTGAGTCATCAACTTGACTTTGACTGATCCACATGTTGATTTGTACATCCACGTCATCTTCTAGTCGATCAAGTCACACAGGTCATCCCATTTCTGTTGACTAGGGATGTTGACTTTCAGCAGCCTTCGGTACACCTCATCCGTCTCTGTGTACTTAGTGAAGGTGGGTTTGGTGATGAAAATATACTTTATCTCGTGTTGAATACTCAGGTATAATCTTAGAGTTTCCAAGAACGCTTTACCCGTGATGCTGCCTTTTATGCCTGTGAACTTGGACCCATCCTTCGCCACTGTGAGAATCTTTTGTTTATAATGTGAGAGAGTAATCAACTTATTATTGATCACAAATAAACCTGGGAGACCTTTCTTCTGCAAAGAATCAGTCTTTCTAAAAAAACTTTGTACCGCGACATCCATTGCCTGAACTCTCTCCTCGAGTTGCAGCATTAGTCCCCTCTTGGTCAAGACTCTCTTAAATTCAAGAATTGTTTCAGTCCTATCCTCAATTTGCAGGGCTTCCAACTCTTATTTTGATTTAGAATTTAAGAATTTGATTATCTCATTGGCCTCTGTAGGCATTTCTCCCAGTTCTCCCTTTATCCTATCGATGGCTTGTTTGGCTCTCTGCACTAGATCATGTTGTTCAAACATAATTTGTATCAAGGGCCATATCTCTGTCACTGATTGACAGATGTCCATCCAAATATTTTCTTTAGCCTCTGATAGAGTCCTAGCCATGACTGTTTCTTTCTACAGCTGTTGCAGCTCCTGTTTGAGTTTGTCTGACTTATGCCTCTTAGTGTTGTAGCTGGCCTGGAATGTGGAATTCAAATTTTGGAGATTTTGAATCTCTTCTTGCAGTTTTTTTATTTCTGCCCCTTGCAGAGTCATATATTCCATCGCTTTTACCAATTGGTATGCTGCATCTGGAGTTGTCACTAATGTTGTTGTTGGAATTTCCCCTATGGTAGTTGATGTTGTCGTTGTTGTATTGACTCATGTGATCGGGACTGCATTCAATGGTATGACTACCATTGGCACATTTTGCTCCTTCTCCTTAAGTAGCTTGTTCAGATTCACTTCCATTTCTTTAATTTGAGCGTTCTGCTCCATGATCAACTTTAACATATCCTCTTTTTGGCCTTCAGTCTCGGCCATCTCTTTATCCTGTGGATCTTCAGTAGCAGAGATTTTCAATTATTTCCTCGGAGAAGTTATGTCAACATTCTTCTTTTTGATCAACTCTTTTGTAGCTTTGATATTGGTCGGATCATACCCAATTTTGAGCACCAGTTCTTCCAGGGACTTAATTTTGTTATCATTTGCCAAAGATGACACCTTCTCCAGCTTCAGCTGAGTCTGGACATTGTTCAATGAAACTTGTAGCTTTGTTGCGGTCGTGGACATTTCTCCAGTCTGTCTATGTAAATCCATTTGATCAGTCAGATGTACGTCTGCAGCATCGAACTCAAATGTTTCCCTTTTATAATTAGAAATTCTTTTTGTCTTAGGTACCTGTACCTGCAAGTAGGCCATGTGAATTCTCCCCTTTTCTGTATCAAAGAAGGATAGTAGTCTATGTTGAGATGTGGATGTTTACTTCCAAAATTGAGCATAGGTACTATTCGCCAGCATCTCATTTTTCTTCTTAATTAGGTTATATTTCTCAAAAAGGTTCAACCCTGCAGGCTCCTGTGCGGCCCTGGTCATTAATGTTGTATCACCCTGCTTCTTCGACGAGGAGGTGGAAATCGTCGGTTGGATTCCTGAGGAAAATGGAGAATGTTCCCCTTCCATGACTATAGTAGACTGAGTCTCTTCTCCACCAGACCTGTCAGGTGTATGTCTGGTCTTGGACCTTTTTCTATAAACCTAGAAATCATCTGCTGAGACTTCAGTGACCGAGGGAGATACATCTTTCCTGGGTCTTTTCTCTACTGGTGCCTGAGGGGTATCAGTTTGTGCAATACTGGTAGAAGGGGGATGTTGTTCAGTATCTATCATAGTGTTCTCCTCCCACTCTGTCCAGTTCATGAACTTCTCAATATCTGGTTTGGGAACGCGAGCGTATGGAGATATTTTATTCCTTAGTCTAGTTTCTGTGATGATACCACAAGGATCATAATGCCATGGGAAACTTTGCTTGAACTTCATCTCCAATAAAAACTTGTTTGCTTCTTCTCTTGCCACTTTGTTATTGCAGATGAAAGAACCTATTTGACCTTTAATCCAGAGTTGTTGTTTCTTTTTAAAGGCCACAAAATGAACGTCATAAGATTTGATCATTTGTCTGATGTATTCCAGGGAAAATATCCTGACAGACAGAAACTTTGGCAGCTTGTAGGGGGCCATCTCACACCCATAGACTCTTATCTCTATGTGGTCCTGGTATAAATACCAATCCCCTATTTTAGCAAGGTCTAATAGGTGCAGGATCCTCTGAATCTCTTCGTTTATTCTGGGCTCTTCCCGCCTGCTTAACATGCTTACCACTGGATGGTAAAATTGGTCGACGAAATGTTTAAAACTAAACTCAGACGAGTTCCTCCTTACCAATGATGTCCAGGTTGTAACCGGCTGTGGATTTCCATCTGTTTCAAGCTTCTGTAGGAGAAAATAAAACTTCCTTGACTAGAAAACCAGGAACATGTAGGCCATTATTGATGAATACCGGAACTTCCTTCAGTGGGAAATTTGAAAAATTTCTTGTGAATGTTATCGACCAAAAATTGGTTGAAGTTGAACTGGGTGGTGGCTTTCTCTTCGATGGAGAAAATGGATAGGAAACCAAGGATGGGTTCATCCACCCATTCGTCTGAATAGTACCCAAGTAGACAACACAGGGATGAAATGACTTGGTTACCTTATGCTGAGAAAATGGAGGAATGGTAGGGGAGATTTTTCTTGGGAAATTGGGCACTCTTGGGGAGGAAAAGCTCAAAAATTCTCTCTCTCTAGGGAAAGGACAATTTCTGGTATATTTCAATTAGAATCTCAATGGTAAAAGGGGAAACGGATTCAGCTCTGGGTATTTGCATCATCTGATCAATGGCCTCGACTGGTGAAAAGGGTCTCTTCAGACAATGAAACAATAGCTCTCTGATTGGGAAGATAATGTGCCTGGCCCTTGAGGGAGAACTCAGGGAAATGATGAATTTGTGGAAAAAGATACAGTGGGAGATTGGACTCCCAAATTCCAATCGTGTCACTCTGGTCTAGGAAGGTGTCTTTGAACCATGAGTGTAAATCAGAAAAATCGAATTCGCATTTGGGTTCTTAGATCAGGTAATCTTTGTCAGCCAGAGGGATCCGATTGAGGTCGACGGGAGACGGGAGGAATGGATTTTCATGGATCTATGAGTGTTTGGACTTTGGCGCCATCACTTCAACTGGTACCTGCAAAAGTATGAAAGATAAGGACATTGACTGTAATGTCCAGAGATTAATGGTAGTTGAAGGCAAAAAGGTGAAGAGGATGATGATTTCAGCAGCGTCTGCATCGTGAATGGTTAAGAAATGGTGAAAAATGGGATTATCTGGATGAACGGGTATCTATTGGGGCACGGGGGACAAGTCAGCAGGTTTAACAGATATGTTTGGCTACATTGATTGGCCAACAGATATCTCAGGGATGAGGTGGAGGGTAACAAATAGGTGACAGGTTCGTGAGGATGACATGGAGGATAGGGAATGGAGGACAAGTGAATGGCATGTGACGTGTGATGGGTGACTGGGGGGAAAGGTATGCTGGCAAAATAATAACGCATGACTTATGAGCGGCGGTAGTGGAGTGTGATGTCATGAGGCGGCGGTGGTATGGGAAACTGGTATGGAGGTTTACTCGGAGGGGGGGGTAGGCGGTAATTGGTTTGGAGCAAGGGGGGTCCGAGTTAACAAAAATGTGCCACGTTAGGATGGGGCCCGCTGGAGAATACAACCAACTCAGACCCCCCCCCCTCCGTTAAAGGTAGAACGGTTGGGGGGGTCCGATGTTACCTATTGGTCGTAGATCTTAGTGTCGTTTTCTCAGCCGTTGATCTAGGCACACCGTTTAGTCACAGAGCGCGACTCATATTACCTTGCGAAAAACTTAGGATAGTGTCATTTTGTGGGTTTTTTGAGTTGCTTCTTTTCATTTTTCCACCAAGGGGTTAGAACACAACCTTCTAACATCAAAACAAATAATCCCATCCAACTTTATGCTTGTTTTATGGAAAAAAAATTCAACCAAGCTATGGCCTAATCTATTCACCTAATATATTTAACCCGGATTAGACTGTTGGGTTAAAAATTACTCTATCCTGGGGCTATTTGACCAAGTTTAAACTGTTTGATCAAATTTATTCACTAACTAACCTATCTAACTTGTCTAAGATTAAACAGTTTAGCCAAGCCTTATTCACTAATCCTATCAGCATAATTCAAAAAGACTTGACCATGGTTAGACTGTATGGATCAAGCCATTCTTATTGCATGGGGCCTTAACATTTTTATTTTTATGCCCCCTTTTATTATTTTTCTTTCTTTTCTTTTGTTTTTCTTTTTCTTTTTCTTTCTTTTTCTTTTTTTTTTGTTTTTCTTTTCTTTTGTAAATCATTTGTAGAAGGAAATATTATTTACAACCAAAAAATACAATAGAAGTAAAAATTTACAGTCATCAGTTGATCCTATGAAACATAGGGTTATAACACAAGAAACACACCTATAATTGTGCCAAATCAAGCAATTGATCTTAAGCATGAACATGAGATGATTGTAGAATGGAAGTTCAATCATACTTGCCTCAAGATAAGCTAATGTCGTGCAAGTACTACAAACATATTAGCTCATTTGCAACCATATTACTAATGTTATCATTGCTAATTTTTTCAACATGGATGGTAGTGGCTTCAGTAAGATGTGACAGAGTACAAGTGGCTAACAATATGTTGGTCATGGTTGTTTTGCAATTGATCTTGATGAGACAGGTGCACAAGATAGATTTTAAAGATAGAGAACAAGTGGGGTGGCCTATCCCACACCTGATGATTGGTTAGTATCCTTTTGGAGGACCAAAATGTCTTAGTGGGTAGGCGTGATCCAAAATGGATCCAGGAAGGCCTAAAAATCAAAGTTCTTGAAATCGAACGAAACCAGTGCCATTGCGTCCATCTTGTCGCGTTGATTCCAGGCGTATATTTTTTTTCCTCAAATGGACATCGTATGCGAAAGTTATCACGTTCTGATCAAATTCCCAAACATGAAAAAAGTCAACTAGATCAAAGTCAATGCTGACGTCAGAAGGTACGACAGGTGACGTCAGGATGACATCAGTATGATTTCATCATGCTGATGTGGCATCACCAGGAGATGACACATGTCACAAAGATTCAGCATTTTCAGGCTGAGTTGACACTATACGGATTTGACACCTGTCACTGTACATATGACACATGGTAGTCCATATAGTGACGTGGCCCAATGATAAGCTAACACGTGGCAGTATGGACGACAGTTGAACCTGTATGGCAAGTGACTGTGCAGTACAGATGACATGTTTCATGTACAGTGATGATGTGGTAGGTACGACAGTGCGACACGTGGTAGGTATGATGGTGGTGTGGCATGTATAGTGGTGATGTGGCAGTGTTGAATGGGTAGCTGACTGGACTGGTGCGTTAGTAATACGAACCAATCCCAAGGTGACATGTGGCCCAATCACAGGGTGCCATGTCGTACCCCAGATTTGGCCAAGGTTGGCTGGGTAAAATTTTTGTTCCACCTCCAGGGGAATCAAACCTGTGACCTCTGGGCATGCTAATGACTTAACAACCAAGGCACCTCCACCTCCGCTACACATGTTACTTGATATGGATATGGGCGAATTTTGTTTTGAATTAGAAGTTGTGCAGATTTCGGGACAAGCCCCGGTCGGCAAGGGATACCCCATCTGACCAAGGGCTAATGACCAGGAGCTAACAACCTATGGAGCGCATGGGGGCATAGCACCAGGCCATATGGCGATGCCAACGACCAGGGGTTGGGACTTAAGGGATAAAGACCAGCGCGCCAGCCAACCTTCAACCACATGGAAGAGACCCATGCGACTAGGGGCCAAAAGAATAGGGAGTTGTGCCCAAATTTGGTCTTTTTTTGGGTTTTCATACTTTATATTATAATTTTTATTAAGATTTTAGCCTGATTTTGGGAGATTTTAGTCATTTTTGGGAGATCTGGAGCCCTTTTTGAGGCCAAATCTTGGGAGGAAGTTGGGAGGTTGTTGCCAACTTCAAACCTATAAAATCCAGAGGTTCTTGGAAGCCTTGGATAGGTTCAAAAGAGGAAAAATGTTGTATAATTGTGAAGCCAAAGTCAGTTTTATGCAGAGAAGCCATTGAGGAGAGGAACTTTGCGGGCCAATTCTGGGAGCTTCGCTCAACCGTTTTCAGTGTCGTCAGTTGTGTTGGGTTCTTGAGGTCTAGAAGAACACATCCAGACCAGTTTGTAATCCATTTGACACTTTCTTATGTACTTTTGAATCATTGAAGAAAAATAAGAAAGCCTCACCCATTAAGACAAAGGCCCAGAGACGTAGGCGATATTGTCGAACTCCGTTAACAATTTTTTTGTTATGGTTTGTTGATTCTTTTTGCTTACTTTCAGATCTGCATATCTTAATATGGTTTCCATGTTATATCATTAATTCTTCCTCTTTATTCAATTCCTAAATGCTTAAAGAACTCATGCTTTAAAAACTTAACCATAGTCTTTAAAAGATCTTTTCGGATCACATAAGTTGTAGAGGAAGCATCAGAAAACATGATTTTTCTTGAAGGAGATAATCTGAAGAAGATTGTTGTTGTCAAAGGAGAAAGGGTTTGATACTCATTCCATCTAATTTATCTGTGTTCTAGTTTAGTTCATGTGGGTATTCATGCACAGTTACTTGCATGTTACAATTGTTAGAGTTTTTGTTAAGAGTTGTTCTACTTCAGTATAAATAGTAGTTATAGTTTGCACTTGYTGGAGTGTGTGTGGGTATTCATGCAAAGTTACTTCCATGTTACAATTGTTAGAGTTTTTGTTAAGATTTGTTCTACTTCAATATAAACAGAGTTATAGTATTCACTTATAGCAGTCCAGTTGTTTTAATTTCAAGACATTACTGTCAAGTGTAATAAGTGGTCATTTTCGTTTGATATGAACCATATTTTTATTAAGGTTGAGTTTAAAGTAAGTCATGACTTATATTCCCAATTGAATACAATCAAGTCAAAGAGATGTTCTCAAGTTGTAATGAAAGAGTTTCAATCAAGTCAGTCAAAAAGTCTAGTTGTTATGCAGAGTTGAAATTTTGTTTCAAGATGGTCAAAACCCTCTAGGACAGGGATAAATAGATGGATTTTGTAATGTAGGGAGGTTCAATTTTTATTGGAAGATTCAAGCATCAGAATTTGGTTGGACCTGAAACTGTAAATCTTCCTACCTTGTGAATATAAATCTTGATGAAAGTTTGTGTTTTCCATCTCAAGTCTTTATGTGTTCTTAATCTTATATTGGATGCAAATTTGGAATGTGTACAATGTGCATTTCCTTTTCCTTTCAGCTATTGTTTTAATCAATATTTTTACTATCATGTGACCTGATAATCAACTATTTATTTAGTAAAGAGATTAGTTATATTGCAAAATGTTGGATTATTTGTATCTGGGTATGTGTTTTAGGCCTTGAAATGTTATTTTAAGTCTAAAATTTCACACAACAGGTAACTCATTGTATTGCTTGTTGTGTTTCCTTTGTTTATTTCTTCATGTCCCTACATGTTCATCAAAATTCATGCCACTAGATAAGGGGAACCTCCAGTGATATTGTTTGTCCAGTCCAACCAGGTTTATATCCTTGAAAACCTACCCATCAGCTGACCAACAAACCTAATTCATCAAAATCAAACCATTCAAAAAACTTGAGGTGGCCTAGCTCTGTCCCTTAGCAGTCAGGTGTACAACTTACGACCAACATATTCTGGTGCCATTGTCGGGGAACAAAGTAATGAAGTATATTTCCTTGGGAGAACGAAAACGATCAAATCTAATATTTTATGGTGAACAAAGATTAGGCACAAAGGTCACTGCCATATTTCACCTCGCGACTCCATTGAATGCAAACCTATTAAGGAATTTTGGCTCCCAGAAAAGGATCCAGGAAATAAAATCCTAAGCCTACTAAAACTCCAAAATTCAACCTTGATATTAATGGTGACACAACCAACCTTGATTTAGAGAGACAATTAAGGAACACTACCATTGCTCAGAGATACCCCTTTCCATCTAAAGTCAAATCCGCAGTTGAAAAAATTGCCTATGTCCACAACAAGAAGCAGCCTAGCGTTGTCATTTTTCAAAACCCCATTTTCATTAGCTCTCAGACATCCCATGTCTCAACTTCTTCTTCATCATCTCCTCCATCAACCACACCCACAACTTCTCCTCATCCTTAGAGTCCATTTGTCCCAAACATGGTTGTCAATAGGATGGAAGCCATCATTACAGTAAGGTATGTACCTTTGGTGTTGCCTCAGAAATTAAATGTCTTTCCCACAGGTGAATACATGAAGTATCTACCAAGGTACAATGGTGAGGAGGAGGTAACTATTGAGGAACATCTTATGGAATTTTACAGTTTTGCAGACAACTTTAATATTGAACATGCAAATGTATGGATGAGGTTGTTTGTGCAAAGTTTGGATGGAGAGGTAAGGAAGTGGTTTTGTGGCCTAGCTCCAGACTTTATCACAGGTATTGATGCATTAGATGAGACCTTTATAAGACAATGGGGGGATAGGATAGATTACCTATATTACTTAACTGAGTTTGGGGATTTAAGAAGGAAGAATGGGGAGTATGTATCAGACTTCACCAAGAGGTTCAAAAAAATGTATAACAAGATTCTTGATGAGATTAAGCCAACTGAAGCCTCAGCCAAGATCACATTTGAAATTGTCTTTGATTTCAAATTATCTCTTCTATTGAGTGAGAGGAGGTCCACCGCTTTGTTTTCCATGCAAGAGGAAGCTATTGAGGTTGAGTATAACATCCTAGCATCAGAAAAATTGAATAAAAAATCAAATAGGGATAAAAAGAAGCAGAGGGAAGAGTTGCCTTCTTCTTCCAGCCCAGCTGAATCTGAACCGAAGCTAGAGGAGATGACCAGAACCTTGAAATCCCTAAATTCAGAGGTATCTAAAATGAAATGGGAAACCAAGCAGCCAAATAGGCAATATCAGGATGTTGGAAATAGAAACACAAATCAATTTAGAAGGACAAATAATGCTCTTCAACTCATGCAAGGAGAGAAGAGAAATGTTGAGGATAAAAGAGTTTTACCTCCTTTCTAGAACAATGAGATTGAAGAGATGGATGTAGAGAATGATGTTGTACATGATTATGTTGTACTGTTTAATGAAATTGATATTTATCCTAGTCACCTAATACAACAGGACTATGAGATTTCACAGTTGTCAAGACAGTTTGATGATGATGTGGAGGAAGAGGAAATATTTCAAAGTCAGCCCCAAAAGAAGTATGATTTGAGGCCTAGACCAGGGGGTCCCAAAAACAATGCCCATGTTCAGAAAAAAAAATTCATACCTTCCTCCCAATAAAGGACCAAACAAGGGTACATCAAACAACAATGATCATCCTCTTCCATCTAAACCTGCTACTCCATAGGTAAAGGAAGTAGACATGCAAAAAAAATCTTTTAGCATAGAGCATGACCTAAGTAAGATAAATATCCTTGTAACTTTAACAGAATTGTTGAAAAATGAGTCATTCAAGAAATCTACCATGAAGGTTTTGAAGCCACATGGTTCTGCTATGACATCTGATGTAATCAGCTTGTAGGATGAAAAAATCACCATCATTGTTGTCCCACACATTGAAGATGGGTCCGATGCTTCACCACCTTTTTACATATCCTTGAATTTCCATGACAAAATCTTTCATAATTGCTTGATGGACTCAGGTGCCTCTCATAATGTCATGCCTAAAGTTGTAATGGAAGAGCTAGGGATAGAAATTACCAATCCATACCAAGATCTTTACTCCTTTGATTCTAAAAAGGAAAAATGATTGGGATTAATTAAATATCTGGTTATTTCTCTGTCTCAACTACCCATGAAAAGTGTAGTGATGGATATTGTTGTAGCTGACATACCCCCAAAGTTTGGTATGACTTTGTCCAAGACATGGGCCAAGAAATTTAGAGGATACATACAGATGGATCTTACATATGCAACCATCCCTTTCTACGGAGGAGAACATGTGAGGTTATATAGAGAGGTCAGATTGGCATATATTGTCAGTGATCATCAGAATCTAGGTAATCATCCAATTTATGTTGTTGAGGATGAAATTGGGTCATCTATTTTTCATATAAATGATGATGTCCCAGAAATATCAATCAACAAATGCATAAATAAGCCACTAACAGACCAAGGGAATGAAGTTTGGAAGATGTATTTTTTTGGCTCATCTTCAAAGGAGGGTTTTGGCAATGGTATAGTCCTCATTTCTCCTTCAAAGGAGGTGGTTACACTCTCATGTAAGATGGAATTTGAAACAAATAACAACATGGCAGAATATGAGGCCTTGGTGTTGGGGTTGAGAGCTGCTAAAGACATGGTCATTCACAAATTGGCAGTCTTTGGTGATTCTAAGCTAATCGTCAATCAAGTCAAATACATTTATCAAGAAAAACAATGAAGGATAAAACAGTACAAAAATGAGGTATGAGACTTAGTGGAAAACTTATTTCTAGCATTCAATGTTTCCTTTATTCCCAGAGATGTTAATCAGAGGGAAGATTCTTTAGCCCTAGATGCCACTACCTTTAAACCTCCCATTGG
Source organism: Picea sitchensis (assembly GCA_010110895.2). Lineage (NCBI taxonomy): Eukaryota > Viridiplantae > Streptophyta > Pinopsida > Pinales > Pinaceae > Picea > Picea sitchensis. The sequence continues at coordinate 538,896 of SNQJ01S0001021.1, read as the reverse complement.
TCCAAATGTCAAATATGAAGTGGAGGTTAGGCACAGGATAGCTATACCAGACAATGTTAAGCATTGGCAAGTCCTTAGTGATGACTTGGAGCTCAAAAGTTTCTTGCAAACCATTGAAGAATTCTCAAACATCTCCATTGATCAAGAGAATGAGGAATATGAAACAAAAAATCAACAAGCACCTCATTTTCTGAACAAGGTCATAGGCCAAAACATTGTATAACTCAAGACAAATCATATCCCAAGAGGCTTAGTACTATTGGAGAGATTGTTTGACAACAATGATGTCTCTAGGAAAGATACCATGAAAAATCAGGAGTAGAAGGTAATGGACTGCAACATTGGGACAACTGCAAATCCCAAAATAGTCAAAATATTCAAGACAATCGTAGATGAGGACTTGAAGACCTTTGATACTAACATCATTCAACACAATATCCATCTGAAGGTGGGCTCAAATCCATTCAGACATAAAATTAGAAAATTCAATCCTCTACTAATGTCTATGATTGAAAAAGAATTGAAATAAATGCTTGATGCCAAAATCATTGTGCCCCTAAAATACTCAGATTGGGTGGCCAACTTGGTGCCTGTCAGGAAAAAGAGTGGAGAAATATACTTATGTGTGGACTTCATGAACCTGAACAAGTGTTCTCTAAAAGACAATTATCCTTTGCCCAAGATGGACCATATTTCGCAAAGGGTAGTAGGTGCCCATAGAATTTCCATGTTGGATGGATATTATGGATAAAACAAGATAGCAATGCTTGAAGAAGACAAAGAAAAAACATCCTACACCACCCCATGGGGCACATTCATGTATGATAAAATGCCCTTCGGCCTAATGAATGCAGTGGCCACTTTCCAGAGGGCCATGGACATTGCATTTGTGGGTGAGAAGGAAAGGTTCATGGTTATATACTTGGATGACATCACCATCTTCTCAAAATTTGATGATGAACATCTACAACACTTGGAGCACATTTTTCAAAACTGGAGAAGGTATGGAATCTCTTTGAATCCCAAAAAGTCCCATTTTTCTATGTTAGAAGGCAAGCTCCTAGGCCACATTATATCAGCAGGGGGAATAAGGGAATAAAGATAGACCTGGAGAGAGTTGATGTTATTCAGAAAATTGGCATCCCTAGGAATGAGAAGGTTGTCTAGTCTTTCATAGGCAAAATAATTTTTTTAAGGCGCTTTGTGCCAAATTTTGTTGAAATCATAAGACCTATTACTAACATGCTGACATCAAATGGTCATAGGAAGCCAAATCATCCTTCCAAAGGATTAAGCAGACTTTGGTTGAAGCCCGTGTGTTGGTTAGTCCAGACTATTCCAAATAATTCCTCATTTTCTCCTTTGCCTTTGATGAAACTATTGTTGTTGTATTTCTACAAAATAATGAAGAAGGGCATGAACAACCCATTGCCTTATTTAGAAAATAACTCGGGGATGTTGAACTGAAATATGACATATTGGAGAAGCAAGCCCATGTATTAGTCAAAGCCTTGAAGGCCTTCAGGTTGTATGTCATGCAATCCAACATAATAGCCTATGTTCCTAGGAGCAGTGTGAAGGAAATTCTTGTTCAACTAGATAGTGAAGGGAAGAGGGGAAAGTGGATTTTCAAACTTTTAGAGTATGACCTGCACATAAATCCCACTAAGCTAATTAAGGGGCAGGGCCTTGCAAAATTTTTATCTAATTCAAATTGCAAAGCACTGGAATTGCACCATATCTTCATCCAATCAGATGCCTTAATGATGTAGGTTGGAAAGGACAACATCCAGGTATTTGACTAGTACTCTCTTTCACCATGGTATAAAGATGTTTTTTATTTTTTGCAGCACCTAGAATGTCCACCAGAATTGGAGAAAACTAAAACTAGGTCTCTTAAATTGAAAGTTGTAAAATTCTGCATCATAAACCAGAATTTGTATTGGAGAGATCATGCTGGTATTCTGTTGAAATGTCTAGATGAGGATGAGTCTAAAAAGGTCATAACAGATATGCACATAGGGGTTTGTGGAGGACACCATCATTGGAAAGCTATAACCCTTAATATTTTGAGGGTCAGATACTACTGACCCAACATATTTTTTTATGTGTTTTCCACAGTCAGAGCTTGTGAAGAATGTAAGAAATTTGTTGGAAAACATAAATTTCTCTCACTACCCATAAAACCCATTACTTCCAGTGGTGCATTTCAGCTATGGAGCCTAGACTTTATAGGTGAGATAAACCCACCCTCTAGTGGACGACACAAGTGGATTCTTACTACCACTGACTACTTCACTAAGTGGATTGAAGTTATGCCCACCAACAATACTACTGACAAGGTGATCATAAATTTATTAGAGACAAACATCTTTTCCAGGTTTGGTTGCCCCAAGAAGTTAGTAACAAACAATTCCCAAGCCTTCAATTGCAAGTCCATGATTGACTTCTATGGTAATTATAACAATGACCTAACACATTCTACACCATATTAGCCACATGGAAATGGGTTGGATAAGTCATCAAACAAGACCCTCATCAGGATCATTAAGAAGTTGTTGTCTGAAAACAAAAAGTATTGGGACTCTAAGCTTAAATATGCCTTGTGGGCTGATAGGATCAACACCAAGAAGTCATTGGGAACCTCCCCTTTTCAGATAGTTTATGGGGTGGATGTTGTTTTTCCAACTCATCTTGGTATACCAGTCTTAAAAAATTTACAAGAGGAAGTGGAGGAACCTAATGACATCCAGAGAAGAATTTTTTAGATTATTGAAGTACAACAGAGGAGAGAAGCATTGAATGAGAGGACTAAGTCATACCAGAGCAAAGTCAAGGCAACCTTTGAGAGGAAAACCAAAAGGGAAATTTTTCAAGAAGGCAACCTGGTTTTGAGGTGGGATGCTAGGAGGGAGGACAAACCCAAGCATGGTAAGTTTGATAATATTTGGTTTGGTACATTCAAAGTGGTCAAGGTTCTGGATAATAATACATTTATATTGCAAAACCTAGATAATGATAATATCTTTGGAGGCCTAGTTAATGGGCGCTTTCTGAAACATTATTTTGCTTGATGGACCAAGGGTGGTCCATCCTGTGCCATAGTTGTTTTTCATTTTCATTTGGATTTGATAGTTTTGTTTGAATAAAGAATCCATATCCCAATAAAGGCACTAGGGTGTAGTTGAATATTTAAGTTTCAGTTGAAATTATATAGATAGCAGGGCTAATAGACAAAGCAGATGTAATTTACAGAAAGTGGGAGTAGAATTTGAGAAGTAAGAAACCTAGTCTACTATTCTTAGCACCTCATAGGGAAGTGTTAACCCCGGTTGCAGCCAATGTTAAAACCTAGGTCTACACCTCTCCCCTCTTTTCCTCCATTATCCCATCCATCTGTTAGCCTGATTTTTGTTGTGTTCCTTTCAATGGTATAATGAGTCAGTTTGTTTTGTTCTCACCCTTCTTTTGGATTTGCATCATTTTCTTGATTTTTGGAAGGTTAATGCATGTTTTGGTTTGAGTTAATAACACACATCATCATGAATTTATCACTAGTGGGTTGATAGCAAGTTGACCAAAGCCTTCGATGCAAAAAGCACATATTGCAAGAATAGGCTTGTTCTTGCAAACAATAGGAAAAACACGTTGTTTTATTGTTTTAAATGTTCAGAAATTTTTAAAATTTTTAAAAATGTTGTGTCGGCACATGCATATGTGTGCATGCTCATGGGAACTCAATTTCATGAGGGTTACCACCAATTTATTATCATTGCAGAGATCATTTTAAAATCGTGCAAGTTTGCACCTCCAATTCTCATCATCAAGGGATTACGAGTAATTATCACTGCAGGTGGTAAAATAAATCATATTAACACGTACATTTTGATCATCACTTGTTGTAGAGGAGGTCAGAAAGAGATGGTTTCTCCCCGAGATCATTGGAAACTGAACAGTATAGATCCATAGGGGCTCGAGTTGTTCGAAATTGTTCCAAAAATCAGAGATGTGTTTGTCAGGGCAGAATGGTACGATTTTATCTGCGCCTTCAAAGGACGTCACACTAGTGTGGCCCTACTATTTGCATAAAATATTTATGGGTTACAGACCCATCTTGGGAACATTTGTATCCATATCACAGAGCATTTCATTGGGGTAGCATGTGCTCTCCCAGTTTGCGGGGAAAAATGGTTCAAGAAAGGAAAATTACCCTTAGAGCTCTGCAACAAATTCTTGGTGTCAGAACACCAAAACCCTGACTGGAGCCAGGGTATTTCCATCATGTGGATAAAATATGAATGGAGGGGTATCCTCATAGAAATCCAAAGTTACTTCACAGGTGATGGTCATTTATCCATTGTGCATTGCTATCACCTTCGCTTTCTCATGCACCTAAGTGGGGATAAGGAATTAAACCTACATTTTTACTTGCTCAAAAGTTTAACAAAAATGGCTAGAAGGGTCCAAAGCCAACCCGAATCTGCCCACATGATTTAAAATCATCGTGGTTTCATAAAAAAAATTGGTCCTCTTTGCTTTGGTTGAAATAAAGATGCCCTCGGAATATTTTTTACAGTCTGTTGGGTTACAGGAACATGAAAAACAAGTTGACCCACAGTCTGAAGAGACAAAGGATGAAGATAACCCAGAAATGAGGGTTTCCCCTTAACCTAGTTGCTCCTCAAAGGCTACCCAACAAACAGAAAGTAAGAAATCTACATCTAGAAAGAGGGGTACCCAATCCAAAAGGACCAAATTTATTACCCCAGTGAAGGAGGAAACCCCTCGCATGTAGCTAAGATCATCTACAACAAAACAAAGAGGGAATGAGGGCAGCAAAGTTTGTAGCATACAAAAAGAGGAAAATGATACTCCACAGGTCCCATTGTCACCCAAGCACTCTGAAGATAAGCTTGTGACCTCCACCATGCAGTAGGATAAAATTCCCAAGACAAAAACAAGGGGACAAAGGAAAACTAAATAACACAGTCCCAAGATTGATACTGCAGAATTTGTACCTATGATTAAGGAGTCCCCTGAAAGCAAGCCTAATAGAAAGATGAAAGAGAACCAGGGCTCTAGAATGCCTAGTAAGCCTAACAGAAAAACTAGGCTCACAAATCAATTGAGGTTGAATTATAGATCAATGTTTAATCCATATTTCAAATACCCCCAACCAATTATAATTGAAGATGAGGACATCTCTGGATTTGCTAACATGGAAGAGATGGCAATCCACACATTGAAAAAAATGATTAGGGATAAAGAAAAGATAAAATACAGTAAAGGTGAAACTTCAGGGATAAAATTTGGAACTGTTAAGACAGAGTACCCTGCAGACTCAAATTTACAACAAAATGCACTGGACCTTGGCCCAGATCTCGAGAAGGACTCTGATGGCATTACCCAAAATACAGAGTTAGTTCTTGGGCAACTTTCAAACGAAACCAAACTAGAGATTAAAGAAAATATATCATAAATGCAGGGATATCTGAAAGAAACACATTGAAAAGGTTTTGAGGTAACACACAGATATGGGATGAGGTCCAGAAAAACCAAGTTGTCTATTGACCTCAACAAATCTTCCATAGAGGAGGAACAGGGGCTAAAGGATAGGAATAAGGAGCAGATTTTAATGAATCCAAAGGTCGAATATGATGAAGGTGTAGATGATATCCACCAGGTGCAAATGCTAAAGCAACAACTTCAGACTTTACAGCAGCAGAACTAAGATCTAGAAATGCAGCATGCTAATTTACTAAATAAGTACCAGAAGTTGTAGAGGAAGCATCATAAAACATGGTTTTTCTTGAAGGAGATAATCTGAAGAAGATTGTTGTTATCAAAGGAGAAAGGGTTCGAGACTAATGCCAGTTAATCTATCTGTGTTCCAGTTTAGTCTCCAATTGGAGTGCACGTGGGTATTCATGCACAGTTACTTGTCAGTTACCACTGTTAGAGTTTTTGTTAAGAGTTGGTCTACTTTAGCATAAACAGTAGTTATAGTTTGCACTTATAGAAGTCTAGTTGTTTTAAATTCAATACATTATTTCCAAGTGTAATAAGTGGTCATTTTCATTTGATATGAACCATATTTTTGTTAAGTTTGAGTTTCAATTAAGTCATGACTAATATTCCCAATTGAATACACTCAAGTCAAAGAGGATGGTCGAAACCCTCTGGGACAGGGATAAATAGACAGATTTTGTAATGTAAGGAGGTTCAGATTTTATCAGAAGACAAGCATCAGAATTTGGTTGGACCTGAAACTTATGATTGTAAATATTCATACCTAGTGAATATAAATCTTGATGATAGATTGTGTTTTCCTTCTAAAGTCTTTATGTATTCTTAATCTTATCTTGGATGCAAATTTGGAATGTGTACAATGTGCATTTCCTTTTCCTTTCAGCTATTGTTTTAATAAATCTTTTTACTATCATGTAACCTGATAATTAGCTATTTCTTTAGTAAAGAGATTAGTTATATTGCAACTTGTTGGATTATTTGTATATGGGTATGTGGTTTAGGCCTTGAAATATTATTTTAAGTCTGAAATTTCACACAACAGGTAACTCATTGTATTGCTTGTTGTGTTTCCTTTGTTTATTTCTTCATATCTCTACCTATTCATCAAAATGCATGCCACCAATTAAGGGGAACCTACAATGATATTGTTTGTCCAGTCCAACCAAGTTTCTATCCTTGAAAACCTACCCATCAACTGACCAAAAAAATTAATTCATCAAAATAAAACCATTGAAAAAACTCGAGGTGGCCTAGTTATCTCCCTTAGCATTCTGATGCAGATCTTAGGACCAACAGACTACAACCAATGTGTCTTGAAACTGTGTTATATCGGGACAATGATGAATGTAATTTCCATACATTGAGCATATGGTGTAATGGTGATTTGTACGCAATGTATTATTGTGCACTATGGATGGTTCCTTTGCAGGTCCTATGGAGGTACAGACGATGGGAGGGGTGGGTAGCAAGGGTGTTTCGTGAGGGGTTTGGATGTTTTTTCCACTATCTCTATAGGTAATTTTTTTTAAGTCCCTTAAGTTGAGGTGGATGGCCATCATAGGCCCGAAGAATGATAGTCGATGGTTTAATCTCGGGAGAGACCAACTTCTGCCTTAATTCATCGGTGAATGGTAATATTTCTAATTTTCACTAGTCTTTGGAATGCAACGAGAGATGGGAGTCTAGGTTTTAATTTATTCAAATCAAATGTAATAAGGCATGAATCAGAAGGGTCAACTAACCCTCATGTTTATAACAAAGATTTCCTTTGTGAATGAAAATTCTATAAGACCTCAAGTGTGGACATGGTTGTAGGGAACTGAGCCAAATCATCCACAATGTTGTAGCTATGAGCAACCTGTGCATGAGGGTTATGAGTAGTATTCCTTAGATGTTCCTTTATTACTAAATGATTAGGGTCACCACTAGGACATGGGATCATAAAAGGCACACTAGCCAACAATTGGGTGGCATCTAACGTGGTCGGAGGGAAGTCGAGAGGCATATCGTACTTGTGGTTGTGAGTTTGTAAATGAATATCTTATGTGTTCATGAAGATGTTCCTAAAGGCCAAATACCTAGGTTAAGCTTGTCCTTGGGATGGATCTAACCAAAAGAATAGGTGGAGGGTCCAGTTTCTTGTTGGGTAGGGACAACTCCTTTTTTAGGGAAGGGGTTGCATAATACAATTTTTTGTGGTGGTTGAGGGAAATTTTTCTAGGGAGGTGTTGCACCCTGAGGGGCGAGGAGACCTTGGTTGGACATTGATTCCTTCATCCATTTTAAATCTACAATTCTGGGGCAATGGTGGGTATAGTGACCATACTTACCACATAATTCACAAGGGAAGTTGGTCGGAAGATTGTTGTACTTCCCTTGTTTATTTTTGTTGTTATTGTTATTACCAACATTATGATTCTAGTTCCAGCATTACCATTGCCCCTAGTATTGTTATTATGGTTTAGGTGGTTGCCCCCATTCCCTGATCTCCTTTATGTTTATTTGTCCCCTTCCCCTTCCCATTGTTTTGTGGATTGGTGGGATTAACCATATTCATATATTCAAATGCTTGAAGTTCCTAAGTCAGTGAGGATTGAATGGAATTGACACTAGCATGTTGTGGCACCCATGCGGGTGCTACATTGACTTGGGGGGACTAGGGAATGAGTAGTATGGGTTAATCTATGGTGGTGTTATGGAATACACAACAATCCACTAAATCTCTTTAATGGGTACAAACCTACCAAATTTTTAACAAGGTACTTATTACTATTACCCAACTAGCTATCTAATCATAGAATCAATATCTATGCACGATTTCATAATTTAGTATGACGCAAGATACAATGAAATTTTTTGGTGCATCAATTATCCATCCTTTAGTATTCCTCACCATGATAATTTTAGGTTATTTCATTGAAAATCATTTCATAACAATGCTCCCAAGACTCACTACCCATATGATCTTGCTTAAACGTCATCATCAACCCTTGTACGAAGTTATACGGGCTTCCTTTAATTCTAATTCCGATGACAATGACATTTCTATAATGTTTTCATCAGGAGAGTGTAACAAATATGCACTCATAGAGAAATTTGTTTGTTGGTCAATGACCAATTCTTTACCCTGAAGAGTTGTGTGTCATTACCCATATTTTCCTCTCTTTCATGATGACATGTCAAGAAGGTATTGGTTCTCGCGAACTAGTCGTAGAAAATGGACCCTGCATCCCTTAACGAACACAGGGTTTGGGGAAAATTGGAAAGTTATAACATCTATATTAAGTCCTACTCAACATCATTATGTGTATAAAAACCCCAAAACATAAGCGTTGTTATTGTAAAATCCAGGTAAATTCCACTAAGTTGAATATATCAAGCTAACAAGTATGTGTTTTTTTTGTTTTTGAGTCATTATTTTCTGTAATAAACTCGAAGGTAAAGTAATTTCATTTTTTGTGTGACAATTTACACAGGTGACAAGATGTCTCGAGTACAGATCGGGAAAGCAAAGAACCATGCAGCTTCCAGACCCACCCCTTTTGTAGGTCTAGACTCTCTTAATATTAAAGACACTAGTAGTCGTGACATAAGGGAGCACTATGCAGAATACTCTGAGATATATGACATATTTTCGAATGAAAAGTAAATGTTCAACGATGAAGACATCGACGAATACAAAAACATCAGTAAAAATGGCATTCACATTGTGGCAGCTCACCCAATGTTCTTTCATTATAATGACATCGCAAGATGGTGTTTGGCCCACCTATAGAAATAAAATCCATGATAGTTAATGCATCTGGGGTTTTGATTGTGTCTCTCTAGGCCAAAGACCTCAGAATTCAATACAAAACCCTAGAACCTATTGTATCGCTAGATGAATCATTTCTGGATAAATTTTGAGTTGATCACAAAGGCTTTGAAACCTTGATGGAGGATTGGTTTGTAGATGAAGAATGGTCAGTAAAACATGGGGAAATATATATTCCTACACAATACCTAAAGGATCCATACATAATCTTGAATGAAATGATCTGCGGGCTCTACGGAGAGGAAAAAAACACTCATTTCATAATGGAATGGTTTTCAATGGCCTACATAGTGGTCAAGATGAGGAAAGAATTTAACTAGGCCAACATCTTATCTTTCAGCATCATGAGTCGAGCTCGAGAAGCCCAAGGTATGAAGAATCCTAGCTTTTACATGACGACTTACCTTATCAATGCATTTTGTGTAGCCTATAAATTTCCTACTTTCAATTGGGCTTGGAAGCCAAGCCAAGCCCCAATTCATGTGTATTTTCATAGTTATGGGAAGTGAACTGTAAAGAATACTTGTATGATATCTATGATTACTTCTTGGCTCCTTTACATAAATTTTTCTTTGGGTGTCACCCACATAGGATATCTCCAAGAGCCATCCAAACCTTGAGAGAAATAGGAGATCGGTACATGAAGAAGTATTACACTTATGTCAGAATATATGGAAACATGGGACCACCTCATTTTCTACCCAAATATGTGCTTGATAAACTGTTAGCCAGAGAAGTAGCCTATTAGACAGTCGAAAAATGGGTCACTACATATTTATTAGAGAAAAATAAAATACATTGGCCAATCTTTCATCTTCACATAAGAAAATGCTGAGAAAGAGGTCAAAACTCTAGGATAGATATCTTTATGTGCTAGAAACAAGAAAGGACATGATCCCCAAAATGTGATATATGAGCACATAACGATTTTCAAGTTAGCATTTCAAATTGTTCATGAGGTTAATTATCCAAAGGATCTCTTCCGAGGAGCCCTGTATTTTGAAGAAGTAATAGAAAGGCTCCTAAATGAACCAGTCAGAGAACAAATCTAGAAAGAGGAATATGAAGACATGGTTTTGATGATAGAAAAGATCAAAATGCTACTCAAGAAAAAAAAAGAGAAACAAGAATCCAAGGAGCTAGAACATAAACATAAAGAAGCAGAAATAGCAAGGAAATCTGAGGAAGCTGAGGAAATATACCAACAGAGAAAGAAGGCGGAAATTGAGAAAAAATAGGCCAAATTAGACAAAATCAAAGGAGAAAGTCAAGTTTCAGAGAAGATTTGTGGAAGAAATTTGGATTTTGTAGAGACACAAGTCAAGGCTCAAACAGATAAGGAGCTTGAGATGAAAAGGAAATCAAATGAAAAACAAAACCTTTTGACTACTCAAGAAGAGAAAAGGAAAAATAAAGAGGAATAGGATTAAAGAAATGTAGCCAATTCATGAGAAAAAGGATCTTGAACAATTGAATGAAGATATGGAAACAAATTCGAGCACAAGCTTGATCACGGTCCCAATAGAAGAATTACTTTATTGGCTACAATTCCAGGTAATCTTTCATTTAAATCTTTAGAACTTGGGGTAGAATGTGTTGTTGTAGCGGTTGGAGAATATTATTATGGCCACCCAACTAAAGCTATTGAGAAAAGGACAACAAAAAGGAAAAGAGAAGGAATAGGCACAAGCCATGAAATGTCTAAGAGAAACATTAAGTGGAAAGCATGCCCAAATCCTAAGGAAAATGTCATACATGTAACATCAACCCTTAATGCTTTCGTTGGTGTGAATGTGATGTTGGTTTATGAAGTGGAAAAAGCACTAGACATGTCTAAAGCAAGAGTTGTTGAGTTAGAATGTTCCATGGATACCATCAAAGATAATGTAGTCAGGGAGTTCATGAAAGAAAACATGGCAGTAGAACACTTGCATTGAGAGGAATTATAAAAGAAGTTGCAACTTCAGGAAAAGAAACTAAGTTCAAAATTTGAGAAGAAAGTTAGCTTGAACCAAAAGATGCATCAAGAAGAAATAGGGAAGCTTAAGGACACACTTTCTCAAGAAGTGATGAGGCTCAAAGGAGAGCAATAGAGATAAGTAAATATAATGAGAAAATAGAAACCCAAGTTCAAAAATTGCAAAAATACAATGACCTCTTGCAGAAGACTGTAGAAGAAAACAAAAGGGGATCTGGTGTCTTGGAGTTAATCAAAAGGGAAGGTACCAGAATAAATGACGAACTTAAGAATATGAAAAAGAATTTTTTTTGTGTATTGAACAAAATCCAAAAGAACAAATCTGATCAACTTAAGCTAGGCTTGTAGATGAAAAGCATGAAACAAAAATACCAGAAAGTTTAGTGTGCATATGACAAGAACACAGAATGGAACGAGGCTCATCTAAACCTTCCTAACACTCTTCCAACTTATATATACAAATAGAGAACCAAGGACCATAGACTCCTTAGTACATGGATGGATATTATAAACAATATCAAGAAGATCTAAGAAGGAGTTGATGAAGTATGCAAAAGGTTGTGGAGAGAATCAAACAAATTTCTTAAACAGTTCGGCATGAATCCTCTTGCAGACTTAGAGAAAACATCACTAGTCCAAACAATCATGGAAGATGTAGAAAACAAAAGAAATATTAGCCTGAAGGCTATTGAAGTGATTACTGAGTTTGATGCAGAAATCCTGGAGACAAAACTAATGCAACCAGTCAAACTGATCTCATTAATTGAACACTTCATACAACAGATAGAGAAAATTTTGAATATTGAGATCATAACCCCGATATGTGACAACGAGATAGACCTAGAGAAGATGAAGTTGAGCAGAATATAAACCATACTAGAAGAATTCAAACTATGGAAAGACTTCATGGACAATATGCAACCGTCAAAGACCATTTGATTTCTTGAAGCAAACTTTTTGTATTTTAATTATTTTGTAATTATTGTAAAGTTCCATTCGAGAATGTGAAATGATATGTTATAATTGTCATTTGACAGAGTGACAGTTACAGGATCCAAAAATCCTCTCCTTATGTTCTATAAAGAATATTACTATAACGAGTGGAGGAATTTTTCCCTTTGTAATGAAAAATAATACTCTTACTTCCATATTAATAAAGAGCAAGAGATATTCCAGAATATGTGATTGTGTTGAATGTATTCAAGACTTTTCTTAATGCATTTATCCTTTATTTGAGTATTGCAAGTCTCATTGTATGTGTTTTTTCTACAATTTTACTATATGCTCATATTATCATACCTTCCTCCATTGAATGCAATTATAATATTATTAAAGGTAATTAATTGTTAGTGTTTTAATGATATTATTGTGTTCATTTACCATTTGAATGTATGAACTTATTCTAATTCAAAAGGTATTAGTTTTAACTATATTCAATCTTCTTCAGTCTGCTCCTGATCAGGATAGGATTAGTTTAGTCTAGGACTTTATATTAGAATAGTTGTAGGTAGCATAGTTTAGTTTAGTTTTAGATTTTAATTCATTAGAGAACCTTTGATTCTCACATTCATATTTAGATAGTAAATTTAGAGTGGCAACCAGGCCAATATTTTGGTTGGAAATGCTATCTGAAATGAGAGTGAGTCTAATTGGGTATTTCTATCGGGAGTTCTCCCTTACCTGCTTGATAGGCCATATGGACCCGTCAACGTAAATGGTGCTAGAAGGAGGGCCATTGAACTGATTAGCTGCAAAGAAAAATCAAACCCCTACCCGTTCTATTCAGCTATTTAATACAACTCATTCTAGTGATTCTCATCAACTTCATCCCAAACAAGTTTCGCATCCTTTTTTTTACTCTATGAATACTCCTACCCAGGTTTCTACCTAGCGAGTTCATGCTCGTTATGAGCCCGTAACCCCACTGCATCACACCTTTACTAGGGGATAACTTAAAACTATCATCAGAGAATACCATGAATGCATAGTCACGAGACTGTGGATAAAACAAACCGGTTAACCTCCAATTGACTATTCACTACCCTACGATTAAGCAAATCCCCAAAGAACTGATCCTTTCTTTGAAATTCCTTACACCTCTCAAGAAAACCCGACCGTCAGGACTCCTAACTATCATTTATCCTAAGCTCCTGAAGACGCTTTAGAATACTCTAATTTTGAATTAGAAAAATTCTTTCTTTATGGTGGTGGTGGTATACCTCCCTTGCCTCTAGAATCCCCACCTCTGACTCCAAAGTGATCTGGAAGAAATCCCAGAGGAAGAAAAAAATCCAAAAATTGAATTGAATCATGGTTGGAAATAACCAGAAACCCCCACCTTATCAACCTTAGTTAGTCCCATATGCAGTTGCAGTACCTAGGAAACTTCATGATATGCCTAAACATCCCAAGAAATTCTCTCCCAAGTTTGACCCAGACAAAAAAGACTCCACTGAAGGCCATGTTAAGAAATTCCTACTAGCAGTGAGACTCCAAAACATTTGACACAAAGATGTTGTTTGTAGGCTATTCCCTCATAATTTTGATTACATTGCTTCAACGTGGTTCTTTTCCTTGGAAGAAGCTTCCATCACCAGTTGGAGGATTTTTTACACCATTCTTCTTGAACAGTTTGGGGAACAAAAAACCCTAGCGACATTACTTTTAGACCTCTTAAGGATTAAAATGGATTCTAAGGAAAAAATCAAAGATTTTAATCAATGTTTCCTTACCTTATTAAAATGAATCCCTCAAGCTTTGAAACTTGTTGAAGATGTCACCATTGAATTTTATACTTAATCCCTTCCCATGTCCATGGCGATTTTTGTAAGGAATATTGAAAAAACTACCCTAGAAGAAACTTTTAAAGAAGCCCTTAAAATTGAAAAAAACATGTTGAGCTTGAAAGGAAACCCCAGAGTTGAATCCTCAAAGGACAAAACTAATCCTAAAACCAATTCTACTGTAACTAATACCTCAGAGAAAAAAAATGACACATATACTATGGATATGGAAGCTCTTGAGAGGATTGTCAAGAAATTTTCCAACGAAATAATTAATCTAAAAAAGAACCAGGGAGAAGTATCTTCTAACCCTAAGAAATTTTTCAAGTTCCAACCAAAGAAATATAGAAAAACTCCCCCCGCCAACAAAACTAGCTCCTCTTATCTTAAAGGTATTATTATGGATTGTGGATTGTTCGCCTAGAGAAATTCAGATCTACACCGATCTCGTCAAAGAATTTTGTGACGTATTTGCTTGGTCATACGAAGAGATGTCAGGGATCGACCCTAGCATTGTCGAACATGAGATCAATACTTATTTGGATGCTAGACTTGTTCGAAAATGTCTTAGAGTTGTTAATCCTAGGAAGGCCCCTGCTATTAAGGCAGAGGTAGAGAAGCTACTTAATTTTGGTTTCATCTACCCAGTTCCCTTGACTGAATGGGTGTCCAACCCCATTCCCGTGAATAAGAAGCAAGGAACCATCCACGTATGTATGGATTTTCAAGACCTGAGCAAGGCTTGTCCTAAAGATAACTTCTCGACTCCTTTCATTGAACATATTCTTGATGAGTGCACGATAAGTGAAGTTTTTTCTTTTATGGACTGATTTTCATGGTATAATCAAATTCAAAACAAACCTGAGGATCAACATAAGACATCGTTTGTTTGTCCTTGGGGTACTTTTTCATATCGAAAAATTCCTTTCGGCCATAAAAACATCGAAGCAACCTTCCAATGCACCATGACCTTTGCTTTTCATGATCTCAAGAATATTGTCGAAGCTTACCTAGATGATCTTGTTGCTCACTCTCACAAGAGAGTGGATCACTCCACTCACCTTCGATTAGTATTTGATATATTTCATTGCTATCGCATTCAGTTGAACCCTTACAAGTGCATCTTTTGCAATAGGTATGGTCGTCTTTTAGGATTCTTAGTATCTGAGCATGAGATCATGGTAGATCCTATGAAGGTAGAGGCAACACTTTAATTGCCTCCTCCGCACAACATTCGACAACTTCAAGGTTTAAAGGGGAAGGTTAATTTCTTGTGTCGGTTCATAGTGAACTATGCCAATTTAACTAAGGGTTTCATGCATATTTTGAAGAAAGATACTCCGTTTATATGGGATGAGCAAGCCCAAGAATATTTTGATGCTCTTAAGAAAGCCTTGGTATCGACGCCTCTGATGAAGCCTCCAAACTTCAATAGAGACTATTTTCTTTATATAGTCATGTCCGAAGGGACGGTTGGTATGGTTTTGGTTCAGAAGGATGATGAGCTCTGTGAGAACATTGTCTACTATCTCAGTCAAAAACTAGTCGATCCTGAACTTAAATACTCTCACGTAGAGATACTATCCTTGGTCATCGTACATGCAGTTCAAATATTATGGCATTTTATATTAATTTTCAAAGATACCATAGTTGCATATATCAATCCATTTAAATATGTCCTCACCAAGCGTATCATAGGGGGGAATACAATAAGCGGATTGTTATTTTGCAAGAATTTGATCTCAATTTCACTTCGGCAAAGTCTAAGAAATCACTAGTTTTTGTCAAGTTGATATCATACTTCCCTTGACTAGAAGAGGACATTTTTCATGACGATTTGTTCGTGGATGAACGTATCTTCCTTATCTTGTCTTCGGACCCCTGGTATGGAGACATTCTAATTTATCTTCCAACCTTGAAGTTATCCCAACATCTTTCGAGAGACGATCGACGACATATACGTCATTAGGCTAAAAACTACCTTATCATTGGCGACACCTTGTATCATCGAGGAGTAGATAGTATTTTGTGTTTTTTCTTGACTCACGAGGAAGTTGAGTTGGTTCTCAATGACTGTCATAGCGGGGCTTGTGGTGGTAAACTATCTGGGCTTGTGACTGCCCAAAAAATATTGCAAGCCAGTTATTTTTGGCCATCAATTTTTAAAGATTGTGTTGAAGCAGTCAAAAAGTGTCACCCTTTCTAGGTGTTCACTCAGAAAATGCGCTCGCACCCTACCCCTCTTCACCCATTCATCATCCTCGGTCCCTTCACCAAGTGGGGGGTATATTTTATGGACTGTAACCTAGCTTCGGTTGGGGGGAATCAACATATCATTGTGGCCATGGATTACTTCACTAAATGGGCAGAGACCATGCCTACCGTTAAATCCGATGGTAAGACTGCATCATTATTCATATTCAACCAAATTATAGCCCAATTCGGAATCCCAAAAGAGATTTTCATTGACCATGATAGTCACTTTCAAAATGAAATGATGAAGGAGTTAGCATCAAAAATGGGGTTTAAGCACAGTTATTCTTCCCCTTATTATACCCAGGTAAATGGACAAGTATAAGTGGTGAATAAATATCTCAAGACCATCTTGCAAAAAAATGTCAACCAAAGTAAATCTGACTGGCATCTCATGCTTTACCTTGCACTTTGGGTATATCATACCTCGGTAAAGACTTCCACCGGTTTTTCTCCATTTCAGCTAGTACATGGCATGGAGTCGATTCTTCCGATTGAATGTGAAATCCCTTCCCTCAAATAGGAAATTGAGCTCGTACCTAACACATTCGATCTTGAAGAATGCCTCATACACCTAGAACATCTTAATGAGCAGCATCGAGATGCCTTTACGACTATCGAAGAAAATAAATGGCGTGTTAAGGTTCAATATTATAGGTCTATCTATCCTCGACAGTACGTTGAGGGTGACTTGGTTCTCCTATATGACCAAGCCAAAGAACCATTGGGGGCAGGGTAGTTCAACCCCATGTGGCACGGTCCTTATATTGTGCGATGTGTCTTAGAGAAAGGAGCCTATGAATTGGAAGATTATGAAGGGAATATGTTGGATGAGCCTAGAAATGGGCTCTACCTTAAAAGGTATTACGCTTGATCCCTCAATATTAGGAGTGACCTTTTTTATACTAGTGTATCTTAGTTTATATATATCTTTTCCTTTGTGTCATCGACTAGCTTATCAAGTTTTCCCTTGGTTGGCAGATGTCAACGAAGTCTTCAGTTTACTTAGGATTTGCGGACGGTGCCAGTCATCATACACGGAACATGGCTTCCGCCGCTTGGGTCATTTACTCACCCGAGGGCCAACTGGTGTCTTAAAGTGGCGTTCGTCTGGAGCCATCAACGAATAATGTGGTTGAGTATAGCGCCATTATAGAACTATTACGCGATGCAATTCACATGGTGTTTGATATTTAGAGGTTCGCCTGGACTCCCAATTATTTGTATCTTAGTTAAACAACAATTACCATGTGTGAGACCCTACCCTACCTCGATCATTCCTACGAGTATGAATTTTGGAACAATACTTTGATTTTCTTACTTATATCCACATACATATAAGTTCTAATCATGTATCTGATGCATATGATAATTATATTTAATATTGGAATTTGTCACATAACTAAACAAATAAAACACATCCATGCATGTACACATTGTAACATATATAAGTAAAGTTGAGGACCAATTTTTTTTACATATATTTCATCTTTTCAAAAAATATGGTGTCATAGTACAAAATGGGCCTCACACCCTCAAAATACATCTATGGTCGGTATATAGTATGACCACAGAATCTATGCATGTAGGGCCAGATGCATATCATGATAACACACTACAGTGTTTGTTAGACGTCGGAAGAGGCACACCCATGCATGGGGTACACCCACCACTTGTCTCTACATAGCCTCAGGTAGATCCTCCACTTAAACCATAGGAATCTCATACCTCAATCAAGACAGGTTCACTTGCACATTTACAACACTCTCTCTGCATCTCCTCCCATGTGATCATCTCCCCGGCTTCTCCATCGATGTCATGGGAATCCCTCTGGTCATCGTGGACCTAAATTTCTGTAACAAAGCAATTATTAATACTTGATACCATACAAGGATATTTGCATTTTTTTTATTCCTTTTGAAAAACACAAAACAAAATGAAATATATAAAAACATTTCTTACCAATATCACCGTAGGCAGAACTTGGTGGCAAAGGCATATCCAGATCCCCTATGTAATCGATCTCGGCATAGGAATAGTCATCAATGGCTATGAGTCGTCGACGCCACCAGAAAAAGAACTCATCATTATAGGGGCTAGGCACCCTACCACCTTCTAGCCACCTCATCACGTTGATCCATTATGACATGGTTGGATCGCACAGTCCATGTGGAATAATCTCTACTCTAGAGCTCAAGAATGGAATCCTCTCAAAGAAAAAGCTACACAGAATGGATGAAAATACACAATTTCTCTTTTTCCTTTGTTTGCAATCTGTCAATTGCCTCTTCATGTTAGCCAATATTGAGGTACACCAGTCATAAAAAGTGGGTCGTAAACACTCCACCACATAGAACATGAGTGGCCTTGATGCCTGGTGCAACGAGGTTGACCCTGAAATCCGTGTAAGTACAAGTATGATGAACTTTAAGCTCAGGTTCTCGATCACCCTGATTGGGAGTTGGTTCCCTACTTTATCTGTGTCTACAACATAGTGGGTGGCAATGTAATCCTCCATGGTCATACCACCTTCAGCCCCTTGAGCCTTGATATTCCCTACCTCGCCCCAATGAGACAATCCTGTGATAAAAGATATATCATCCACTTCAATCCTCAATGGTTTCCCATTGAGGTTAAAGGCCTATGTCTCTGGATCCCGATAGTTTACGAGCATCTGGAGTAACCTCACTTGAGACCTCATTCCTTTGAGATCCCAAAATTTATAAAGGCCACATATTTTTAAATATTTTTGGGCCCCTGCATCCCTTTCCATTGTTTCATCTATCTCTTCATGCTCCCTCTCCATCCATTCAATCACTATCCTGTAAAGGAAAAGTCATTTTTGAGTTTAATTCTTTTAAAAATCTGTTCACTAACTTGTATGCGGGCTAACATGCTAACAGTCGAGAGACAAATATACGTGGGTAGGCTTTGCTTTTCCTGCGTAGATGGAGGCATGTACGCGACCCGATGAACTATAACCCGCATACACACTAGTTTACATGTTGCACCCTCTAAAACTCAAAAAATGAGGACTAAATTTGAAATTCAAACCACTGAAAGTGAAGAAGAGGGGATTGGAACTTACTTGGTCCAGACGGTTTCTAATACCATTGATCGTAGATCCCACAATCGACACTTGAATACCGTGGGGAAAATGGCCTAAAATGCACTATGTGGGTGAAAAACTCAAATGGTATGGTAAAATGGTGTATTTTTACTATTAGTAGATTTTTTTTTACCCACTTCATATAGTTTGTGCTGATTTTTTGACCTTATGGACTAATAGTACGGTGGACAGAGCTGGTTTTGGTGGTTTTGTCTAGGATTTTTTGTGGTTTCTAGCGTTATACTGCATGTTCATGCCTTCTGAAGGTATTTTCTTTCACCAACATATAGGATAGGTTGTCACTTTGTTTTTCATTCTTGCATCATCCTATGACTGTGATCCATATGACTTAGGTACGAACCCATTTTTTTAGCGACACGGAACCTTCTTACTATTGCTAGAACTGTCGATATTAAGTGGTAGAGGCTTACCAAACATGGGTTCCCTAGTTAGAACCTTTTTCATTTGGTGCCCATGAAGAAGTTATTCCATAGGACAGGGAGTTCCTTATAGTTTTGATATGAGTTTGCGTTCGAAACTCATATTCTTACTCACAAACATTATAACCGTTACCTATGGGACTCCCCCGAGTCTTGGTTAAGCTCTTCTCTGACTCTCTAAATAGTGAAAAGATTGCCAAGTGAACTTGTCTCTTTCACACTCATTAAATGGATTTTCAAGGACGTCTATTTGGTGTAAGTTTAACCCTTTTTTAGACCAAGTAGAGTACTTATGAAAAAGGAATAGTCTAGTCAAAATTGGCTAGAAGAGTTCTCCTAGGTATTATTTTACACTTTTTTAGGCCTAGGGGACTAAATCTACGAAAAAGGACATTCTTTGTAGTTAATTTGTAATTGCATTCCATAATCATGCTTGTATTATTGAGCCTATTGTTGGTTCTCGCTTTCTCGTTACAACCCTCTTACCTCAGCAGTCTGCATCACTAGTCAAGCAGAGCCCTTTTTATATCCTTTGCAACTTGACACCCTATACCCTAAGAGGAAACATTCCCCCGATTGTCCATGCCCCACATGCACTTCTTTGCATTGAGCATAGGTATGTTCCATTGTTTGGAGCTAGTTTCTTACTCGCAACACTCGTTTCCTCCCCTGTATCATAGCATTTCTTTGCCTATGGAAAAACAAAAAAGACAGGCGGGAAAAGAATATTATCTCATATCGACAACACTCGTGTCACCTTTGAACATAGCATAAAATTTTGAGTCGATTGTCATCCAAAGTTTGGGTTTAGCATGACCTTAGGAAGTTGAGCTCCTTACTTAAAGTTTACTCCTCCGATTGGTTATTCTTCCAGTCCCTATGGAGAGTTTTTCGATGCCTCCTACATCACAAAGTTTTATCATCAAGTCTATGTTTCTTGAGTTATCCATATGTCTCGTGATCTTGTTCAAGGGAATTCTATAAGCCTATGTCAGCCATTTCTCAGAACCATTGACTTTGCATATCGTCCATACCCTCAATGTATCTCAAAGTCACATGAAGTTGTAGTCCTACCATGCACCCTGGTCCTACTTTCATCATGGGTAGTTAACCTTGAACCCAACAGTTGACATCTCCTCATTAGTCGCTGACTGGGGGGTTTCCCTTATGTTTGATGGCAACAAATCTATTCACGATTGGGATTCATGTAGTTTCTTGGATTGCATTATCCTTATTGGTGGTTTCCTCACCTTTGTTGGCAATCTTCCTTATTGGCTGCTATTCAGAGGGTCTTTTTCATGCATTACTTACATTTGGTGCATGCAAGAGATGCACAAGATTTTTTCATGCACTACTTACATCTAGTGCATGCAAGAGATGCACAGGGTCATTGGTTTGTGAACATCCTATTTGTTCGAGCTCCTCCTAATAATCAAGTTATTTCTTTGTACCTCATGCTGACTGATGAGAGATGCCCTAATGCTCTCCTTTCAGTGGGTCTCTTTTCATTGACTTCAACTCGTCTATTCTGGAAATAAGGTCTAGAGTCCTGTTAAGCCCTAATATTGGCTCATCACCACTTAATTGGGGCATATTATAGTAGTAATGTTATTTTATTTATGTCGGCTTTATTCCATTAGTTGTAATTATAGCTCCTAGTCTCCTATATATACCAAGGAGACATTTTCATTTGGAATCATCTTGTACTTGAACATTTAAGTGGGGTAAAAGGAGGTTGAACCCTCAAAGAGGCTTATTATAAAAAAATATCTCTTTTTCAAGGCGTTGAGTACTTTTTTTGAGGTTTTTCTATGCTATATTGATATTTGGTTCTGAACATATGGTATCAGAGCTCAAGGTCTTGGGGTTTCATTGCTACATCTGAGACACATTGGAATTTTTTATATAACTTTTTTTCTACAAATTTTCAAAAGGAATATCTTGGAGGATACTTAGTAGACGGATCAAGGTATGTTGGGTTAAAATTTCATCTCTTTTGGACTTATTCTTTCGGAGATACAACCTGTACAATATAGGGTTCTGGAATCATCTTGAACTGAGTCATTGCGGAATTTTCGCTATAAAAAAAATTATGTAACATTTCAGACCCTGAACTTCGGAGGCTATTCATAGAAATTAGTAAGGTATCTGTGGTAAAAATTTCATATTCTCGGTCATCTTAAATTTGTAGATGCACCCTGTGGAAGATAGGGTATCTGACTAGTCCTATTTATTAGTCTCAAGAAGGTATTCTAGGTAAAACAATCATAACTTCTTCCTAGAGTATCCAAATTGAGTGGGACCAGTTTCATTAGATAGTGGATAGTATGTAGTACTTCTGGTATGAGTTTTAGAATTTTATCAATTATTTTGTGTGGGGCACGCTATACAAGTGAGATCTCCTAGAAATGCCAAAAATCAACAAGTTGTGTGGAAGTTATCGTAAATTCCACTTTGCACATCCAATTTTGATCAGACTTGTGGCATTGCAAAGAAGAAATATCATAGAACTACATAAAAGAAATTTTCATACCTAGAAGGGTCGAAACTTGGGAAATACAACAGAAGAAATATTGTCTAGCAAAACCACCTCAAAATCAAGGTTCAAAAGTGAAACTTGGCCAACATGCCACCCAAAAAGGGAACTTCTACACCAAATAAGCCTCCAGACAATCCTACTTGGACTCTTGATGAAGGTGAAGAAATGCGTAGGGACATAAATGATTTACAAAAGAAGATAGTAACAAAAGATGAACTA
>SNQJ01S0001021.1:441641-470744 GCA_010110895.2 Picea sitchensis | reverse complement strand
ACATTGGTTGAAAGTTGATGAAGTGTAGCCTAGCCTTCCAAGGCTCTTTGATCTGTTCCTTTGAAAGTAGAATTCGAATTTGATGATGTGTGCCAAAAATCCCTATCATTTTGCCCTTGAAAATCACCAAATCTAGTCAAAAATTCCCTTTTGACTTTCATCTCCAATAATGGCCTTCAGATTTTGATTTGATAATTCATAACCAGCTTATTGAAAAAGATTTCAAACCATTCAAACCCAAAAAATCCTGATCTGGGTGAAAATTTGGCTATTTTGGTCGTGACAGGCTTTCAACAGCTAACTTACCCGAAAATCTGCTCCTTAGCTGCTGAAAGGCGGAGCTTTCAACATCTAACTAGTCATAATTCTGCCTTCTGCGCTGGTGAAAGCGCATATTTTTTCAAAATCAAATTTCTCAGTCATGGAAAGTCCGTTTTTCATGCTTAAATAGTCGATCAACATCTACAAATCCTAAAATTTCCAATGGTGCTTTTAGATATTCATTTGGAGCTCGAGAAGCTAGTCAAATTTTCCCTACAAGATTAGGCATCGTTCTTTCAAAAATGTTGGTGCGTTTTTTATCGCTATCACCATCTTTGAAAATCTATCAACTACTACAAATATTGAATTATTGCCCTTTTGAGTTTTTGGCAAACCCAAAACAAAATCCATACTTATCATATCCCAAGGTCTATTTGGAATAGGAAATGATTTGTACATTCCTATGTTTTGACTCTTCCCCTTTGCATGCTGACAAATTTTACAATTCTTTACATACTTCTCTACTTCAGACCTCATCCTTGGCCAGAAATAGAAATGAGTCAATTGTTCAAAAGTCTTGTCTACTCCAAAATGTCCAGCAAGTCCTCCATTGTGTTTCTCCTTGATCAAATTGTCTCTCATGGAACAACTTGGTATACACAGCTGGTGCTTCTTGAAAAATAATCCTTCTTGCAGGGAATATTCCAACCACTTGCTATAGTCCATCAAAACAGGGTTTTGACATGCTTCAAAGGCTTCTCTAAAATCTGCTTCCTCTTTATACAATTCTTTAAGAAAATCAAATCCTAAGACTTGAATTTGACTTTCTTGTACCAACAGATTTTTCCTGCTCAAAGCATCCGCTACCTTGTTAGATTGGCCACTAATATGATTTAATACAAAATTAAAACCTTGAATATACTCTACCCATTTTGCATGTTTCTGATTAAGCTTTGGCTGCTGCATTATAAACTGCAATGCACGATTGTCAAAATACAGTACAAACTCTTTGGCCATCAAGTAATGCCTCCATTTCTTCAATGCTTGAACAATTGCATAGAATTCCTTGTCATAAGAGGAATATTTTCTTTTAGTGTCATTCAATTTCTCACTAAAATATGCCACGGGTCTGTCATCTTGACTCAATACAGCACCTATAGCTTCTCCACTAGCATCACATTTTACTTGAAATGGCTTGTTAAAATCAAGTAAAACCAAAACTGGTTTCTCTGTGACCTTTTTCTTCAGCAATTAGAAATTTATTTCAGCTTCAACAGTCCACCTGAAAGGCTGTCTGTCCTTCTTGATAATATCAATAATAGGAGCATTTATCTTGCTAAAGTTCCTTATAAACTTCCTATAAAAACTAGCAAGACCATCAAAACTCCTTACCTCAAACACATTCCTTGGTGTAGACCATTCTGTGATTACTTTAACCTTCTCTGGATCCATTTTTAACCGCTCATCAGAGACAACAAATCCTAAGTATACTAACTCTTTCTTCATGAAAGTACACTTCTTCATGTTTATCAGCAATTTCTCATGATGTAATTTCTGTAAGACATATTTCAAATGCCTTATGTGTTCTTCTTTGGACTGACTGTAAATTAATATATCATTTAGATATACTATTACAAGCTTTCCTAAAAATTCTTTCAGTACTTCATTCATCAGTCTCGTGAAATTACTGGGAGCATTTGATAAGCCAAAAGGCATTACCAACCACTCATCTAGTCCATCATTTGTTTTGAAGGCAATCTTCCACTCATCCCCTTCCCTAATTCTTATTTGATGGTAGCCACTTTTCAAATCTAACTTAGTGAAATACTTGGCTCCACTTAAACAATCCATCAAATCTTCAATTATGGGCAAAGGAAATATGTACCTAATTGTTATCTTGTTTATATCTCTCAATTCAGTACACATTCTCCACTCACCATCCTTCTTTGGACTCAAGACTGTTGTTACTACACAAGGACTTAAACTTCCTCTAATCAAACCCGTGTCTACCAATTCTTGCACCTGCTTTCTAATCTCTTCATTTTCTGTAGGAGTCATCTTGTAAATTGCCTTGTTTGGTAAACTTTCTCCTAGAATCAAGTCTATATGATGACTAATGCTTCTAACTTGAGGTAAGTCATCAGGAAAAGTATCTACAATGATATCTCTATAATCATTAAGCATGTCTTGAATTTCTAAAGGCAAATCAAAAATCATTGTGTTTGTAAGAATTACCTTTGGTTTGCAAATTATTGCAAAGTTCACCGTATCTTCTTCAATTTGGTGTAGATACTCCTTTCCACCCAACAATAATGCCTTTGTACCAAGACTTGTTGAGGCTCCTTCATCTTTCATTGGAACCAATGTATGATTAATTCCAACTTTGTCAAACCTGCATGTGTTCCTCTTTCCATTATGTATGGCTCCTCTGTCATATTGCCAAGGTCTACCTAACAATATATGACACACATCCATAGGCATCAGATCACAGATACTTTATCCATGTATTGTCCCAACTGCATCTCCAACTCACATTGCTCACTAACTAGCAATTGGTGTCCCTTTTGAAGCCAAGACACTTTATAAGGTGTAGGATGTCTTATCCTTTTCAGCTTCAATTTCTCCACCACCTCAGTGGATACCAGATTATCTGTGCTACCACTGTCTATGATCAGCTGGCAACCTTTCCCTTGAACTTTACATATTGTTTTGAACAAATTCTTTCTCTGAGTTGGCTTAATAGCTTCCTTCTCTGGTTTCAGTAACACTTTGTTCATCAATAGTAATTCTCCTAACTCTGGTACATTTTCTGCTTCTGGAATCTGATGTTCTTATCCTTCAGCTAGAACAACAACAGTGTTTCTCTGATTAGTACCACCATTTTCTGGATAGTCATAGTATTTATGTCCTACCTTGTTACATTTGAAACATTAAATTTTTCTTCCTCTGCCTCGGCCTCCTTGTCCTCTAGCCCAACCTCCTCTCCCACCTTGACCTTCCTTCTCATTGAAAGTCCCCCTACCTTTGGCATATTGCTTCCTTAGAAGTTTTCCTTCAGCTTTCAGTGCCATCTAATAAGATTCTTCAATTGTCTTTGGAGACATCATACTCAATTCATCCTTAATCTCCATCCTGAGACCATTTATATATCTAGCCACCTTCTCTTGGGTGTCTTGAATCTGTCCAGCCCTAATGTTGACTTTGTAGAACTCCTCTGTGTACTCTCTGACTGTCAGTAATCTCTGTCTAAGATTCTGCAATTGTCTGTACAATGAAAGTTGATAGTCACTTGGTAGAAATTTCACTCTCAATTTCACTACCAATCTAGTCCAATTTCTAATTGGTTGTTTACCCAACCTTCTCCTCTCTGTTTTCACTCCATCCCACCAAAGTGTTGCATGTCCCTTCAACTTTGTGACAGCAAATTTGACCTTTCCCTCTTCTGCCATTTCTTCATAGTCAAAGAACTTTTCCATCTCATTAATCCAGTCAATTAATTCTTCTGGATTAAGATTCCCTTTATAAACAGGAACTTCAGGTCTAGGTTTTTAAGAATATCCAAACACATTTTTTAAGAACCTCATCTTAGGAGTCAAAATAATATTTTCTTCCTCATCTGGGGATTCAATCTCAGGTTCACTAAAATCACCCTCTAGACTGTTCCCTTGAGTTCTTAGCTCTATGGCTTCCAACCTCATTGTTACTCTCTCCATGAATTCTAATACTTGAGCATTGGCTATGGGCCTTCCTCTGCGACCTCCACGCATTCTAAAAGCCATGTTATATCCTTTTTCCCTGATTCTGAGACTCTAATTAGTGACAATTTCCCCCTATGATACCACAATTGATGTTGAGATAGGTGCAAACTTAGATTTTAGGGTATCGACAGTCAAATTCAGATTTTCAATTCTTCCTATTATTTCTTCAAGTTCAAGATTCATATCGAATTCAGTCTTAATTGACATACATTCAGTCAATTATGGATTTCAATACTTATATTTCAGGAATATATAAAACCGGAAGTACTTACCTGTCACAAAAAATCGTGACTCTGCCTCTAACTGCGTTTTGTGCAAATGATTTCTGGTTACCTGCCATGCCCAGGTCAGGGTTTTGATCTATTCATCTCTATGATTTCCAATACTTGGCATACGATTTCACAGTCCACGGATCTGTGATTTCATCTTCACAATCACCTGCGCAACTATCATTGTAAATTGTGATACTACCCTGTCTCTATTGCGTCCAATGCTTCTAGCGTCACTGAACCTCGGATAGCATAATAACAAGTTCTGAACCTGACTATTAGATACTCATCGATGTTGATCACTTTGTTTGATCAACTCGATTGAATCAACGAAGGAGTAGTAGATTCACTTAATTAAATCAAAGAATTAGTGAGTTTTGTGTAATACAATCTAAGTTGATTTACACATAATTAACTCTCAGAAGATAACTGGAAAGCTAATCACAACATTCACACAGTCATGAAGTTCTTTAGAGCCATGAATAGATTGGAATTCTTTGCATTCAATCTCTGCACTGTAATTACAAAGGATTCTCCCATTCCTCTCTAAAATTAACTTTCTAATCTTCCCTCCATCTACTCTCTCGATTCCTCTCTACGGATTTAAACAAAATACTTATATACACAGATCCAAAAGATCAGATCCACAATAGAAGGCTTGGATCTCTATTACAATATATTCTCCCTAAATATTTCAACTAAAACTA
The DNA here is from genome assembly GCA_010110895.2 of Picea sitchensis. Classification (NCBI taxonomy): domain Eukaryota; kingdom Viridiplantae; phylum Streptophyta; class Pinopsida; order Pinales; family Pinaceae; genus Picea; species Picea sitchensis. Next base: position 465,749 of record SNQJ01S0001021.1, on the reverse strand, counting down.
ACTTAGGCTATTACAATCAAATAAGGATTCAAATATCCTTTTATTGGATTCTGTCTTATCTCATAAATTCGAAAATGCCAGCAAATAGACCCAACTCTATTGCTTGTAAATATTTTTGTATTTTCTTCTAGGAACTCTTGCTTGTCTTCATGCCCCTGCATCATGAATTCGGATCTAATTATACTTGAATAACCCATCCATGAAGGATATGACTCCAAAGATAATGCATTCATCGATCACTTGGTCAATGAAAGGAGTAGGGAAATTATCTTTAGATTAAGCTTGATTAAGATTGAGAAAATCAAAAGATACTCTAATGGTTCCATTCTTCTTGTTGATGGCGATACAATTGAACACCTAGGATGTATAGGCAATTGGGTAGATAAAATTGGGTGTGTGTAGTTTGATCATTTTTTCTTTGATGGTCGAGAATTTTGTGGGGTGAATACACCATTGTTTTCTTAAATAGGTGGCACGTTTGGCCATGTGTCAATATGGTGTTCAACAATACAAGGGTCTAGGATGATCATTTCCACATGTGAGCAAGCAAAAATGTCATGAAATTCTTAGAACATAGATTTTCAAGTAGCAACATTGTCAAGGGCATAGATTGATCCAAGAATAATATTTTTGGCAACATTGTGAGTGGAAAAAATTTCAACCACAATAGCTTTCTAAATATTGACCATATTCCTTTCCTTAAATGCATATGGGGTAGGTATGTAATGTTTGAGCCAATTGACATGTCCATGGGTAATGGAATCCTTGGCCTTGACGATGTATTGGTCTAAGTCGGTGAGGGAATCTTGGATAAGAAAATGCTAACAAAAGGTGTAAATAATCCCAAGGGACATCAAGGGTAGTCATGGCTTCTTGAATGCTTTTGTTAGAGTGGAAGATATTGGAAGGGGGGTTACATGTAAAATTGCCATACTAGGTAAAAGGGTGTATGGGTCTAGTTTGTGACCAATATCAACTCCATTTGTGATAGGTGGATCTAATAAAACTTGAAAACAATATATATGGACAAAGATTCCATAGATTGCACATGGGAGGAAGCGTTGAAAGGGAAAATGATTGTGTTTGGCACTGTACCCATGTCAATTCTTGACAAAGAAGAGGGATGTTTAGAAGGAATAGAACCAACAAATGAGGATATAGCATAGATGGTAGTAAATTCCACGTGATCCATGTGAGGTGGAAGAAGCACATGTTGGCTTAAATAAAATTTATGATGCAGTGGTGGAAATTGGTGTTGTAAAGCAACAAGGGTGGACTACAATGGAGGGAGTTTCATGTAATGATTGGCATAATGGTCAAAGGCATTGCATAGGGTGCAAGGGTGACTATTATATAACCAAGGTTAACACACTCAAGTAGGGGTAGGTTTCTGCGTGGAAGGGGGAGGAGTACCCCCAAATAGTGTGGTTAGAGAAACATAATGTGGGTGAATAAGCCAACAAAGTCTAGGACCCTCGAGAGTGAGATGACCATTAACATCAAAAAGGGTGCATGGGAAGAAAAATCACGTGCAAGTGTCATGCATTTTTTGTGGTCGGGCTAGGTTAGATTCAAGCACTTAGGTACCCCCATCATTCTCATTAGTGTGCATATATTGAGACTTTTTCTATGCAAGAATTTTAGTCTTCCAGGTGGGTGTATTGAGTAGACCTTAGTGATAAGTGCCAGCAAAACTACTTCCCATGATACCACTTCTCCTTCTGACCCCCCTAAAACAACACCCCATATCCAGAAGAACACTGATAAAACTCCCAAACAAACTGCTCCATTTGTTCCTCCATTGAAACTCGAATATGATTTCTTGAAAGACCCAAAGAAAACTAAATCAAATACTTCTTTGTTTGAACTCATGAAACTTCCCCAGATTCAAGATAATTTCATCAAAAACCTACAAGGTAATACTTTTAGGAGCACCAAATAAATAAATTTGGGCACAAGAAAAGGTCCAGGTAAAGTTGGATCATCTATAGAGAATACGACATCCCAGAAATAATCAGTTCTAAATGCATCTCTAACTGATCAAAGATCTAGATCCACTACTCCTCCCTTTTTTATCACTTTCGATATTTTTGATAGAAATGTACATAATTGTATGGTTGATTTGGATGCTTCCTTCAATGTGATTCCTTTTAAAGTATGTCAGAAACTAAATGTCAAACCAAAAGAATCTGATATCCAAATTATACAGTTAGACAGGACAAAATTTAAAGTAATTGGAGAGTTGAAAAATGTTTTGATCGGCATGTCATCCAACCCTAAAATACATCAGACATAGTCGTGGATATACTAGATGCATATGGTATGCTTTTCAGCAAAGACTGGTCCACTATGCTAAAGGGATATTTTTCCACTAATTGGTCAAACCTATGGCTACCTTACAATGGAAAATCCAATCAAATCAGCGTTGATAGGGAAAGATATATGAAGCATGTGGCAATTGACCTTCCTGACCTGAATGAACATGTGATGTTTAGTCATTCTATTATGTGAAATTATTCATATGAGTCATTTTTTGGAAACCACATAACTGATATTTCACCTCATGCAGAATCAAACACACTATATGAAATCCTTCATTACACTCATATTTTTTAGCCCCATTGTAACATAAAAACCTAAAAATGATCGTGTAGAGTCTAACGTAGTGTTTAGAGATAGAATAGAGGGTTTTGCTAATTTCACTAACCACGCTAATTTAGAAAGTAAAGAGAATTCAGAGTCCATACACAAACTGAAAAGAGATCATAATATGTGGACTTTGTTTTTTGATGTGTCCAAGTCTCTTGAAAGTGCAAGTGTTGGTTGTATACTTAAAGACCCTAATGACAATAAAAAATTTATAGCTTGCAGACTTGAGTTCCAATGAAAAAACAATAATGTTGAGTATGAAGCCCTACTCCAAAGATTGAGAAAAGTAGTAGACTTGGAAGCAAATAAAATCAAGGTATTTGGTGATTCAGAGATTGTCATAAGACTAGTAATGAACACCATACATTTCCTCTCAAGTCACCTTAAACATTACCAACATGAGGTATGGGAGTCTATTAAATATTTAGATGCATTTAATATCAGTCATGTTCCTTATTCTTTAAATTATGACGTTGAACTCTTAGCAAACATAGCATCTAGGCTTATTCCATCTAAAGGATTATTGTCTGACGCTTTTTTGTGGAATTGTTGTACAAACGTTCCATCCCTGATAATGTGACCAAATGGAGAGATTTTGATGATGATTAGCATATCATAAAATTATTGCATCTTGAAGGTAACTTCAAAGACTCCATAATTGATGAAGGTCAAAATGATCAAGGTAGATGTCCCTGACTTAACTAACCAAATGCTAGAGAGAAACAGAGACAACCCAATTAATAACATTCCTAAGAGTGTGGTGAGACAGGAGAAGATTTCTAACCTTCAGGACAAGTTCAAGAAAGTGACCAACTGCAAAACCAACAGCTCAGCCATGCAGTTTGAAGTCATTAATCTAAAAACCAGTAGCATACCTCAAACCATAAATCTTGGCAAGAATTTCTCTCCTCCTAAAAGACAAGATTTTATCAAATTTTTTAAAGAGTACAAGGATATTTTTGCTTGGACATATGATGACCTTAAGACTTATGACACCAATATTATCCAACACATTGTCCCTGTGAAGCCTCAAACGAATCCTTTTCAGTGGAAATTGAGGAAAATGCACCCCATCCTGGAACCACAAGTAAAAGCAAAGTTGAACAAACTATTGGCAACAATAACAATCTTTTGTGTTAGGCATACCCAATGGATTTCCAATATTGAACCTGTAAGGAAGAAAAGTGAATACATAAGACTCTGTATTGATTTCAAAAACTTGAATAAAGCTTCAAAGAAGGATAATTACCCTGTGCCACACAGGGAACAAATTTTACAATGTGTATCTAGTTTTGAAATGCTCTCATTACTAGATGGTTTTTATGGGTATAACCAGGTCCTAGTTTCCCATAATGATCAATTAAAAATTGTGTTCTAAATGAAATGGGCGACTTATGCTTACAGGAAAATGCCTTTTGGACTAATCAATGTTGGAGCAATCTTCCAAAGAGTCATGGACATGCCTTTCAGGGGGCTCATTGGTGATTATATGGTAGTGTACCTAGATGATGTTACAGTCTTTTCTAAGGGAAGAAAAGATCATTTAACTCATCTAAGAAGAGTGTTCAACAGATGTAGAAGGTATGGAATCTCTCTTAACCCAAAGAAATCTGTGTTTGTTGTTGATGAAGGCAGACTAATAGGATATATTGTATCGAAAGAAGGTATGATGATCGAACCTGAAAGGACTAAGGCCATATCAAAGATACCTCCCCCTCATAATAAGAAGTCGATGCAGTCTTTCCTCGACAATATTAATTTTATGAGGAGAATTGTTCTCAACTTTTTTGAAACTATCAAACCTCTCCAAGACATGATTAAGAAAAACATAGAATTCAAATGGGGACCTAGAAAGAAAGATTATTTTGATAAAATCAAAGCAAAGATAATACTGGCTCCAACGCTAATGAGTCATGACTTCAGCAAAGATTTTATACTATACACATTTGCCTCTGATATTGCATTTTTTCTTATTCTAACATGGAAGAATCAAGAAGGAAATGAATATCCCATCACCTTTATGAGTTTGGGACTACAAGGAGAAAACTTATATTACCCCGACGTAAATAAACAATCCTATTTTGTCTTCAAGGTGGTCAAGCATTTCAGGCCTTACTTGATCAAATCTAAAACCAAAGTAATTGTGCCTTACCCAGTCATAAGAAACCTCTTAGTCCATAAATATTCAGGAGAAAAGGGGGTATATTGGATAATAACTCTACATGAATATGACCTTGAAATCAATCCTGCTAAAATTTTCAAGGGGCAAGCTGACAACTGAAATGGCGCATGGCAAGGCTGAAGAGGATGAAGTTTATCAACATCAAAATCTATTTGAAATAGAAGTCTGTTATATCCCTGTTAACAATGACCAATGGTCCTATGAGATGAAGTACTACCTAACCCATGGGACAACTACACATTATATGGAACCGAAGAAGAAGAGATCTCTCAAACTCAAGTCTACACAGTAGCAGCTCATCCAAGGAGTGTTATGCAAAAAAAATTATGATGTCGTCTACTTGAGATGTCTTGAAAAAGAGGAAGTTGATAAGGTCCTATATGAACTTCATGACATCCCTGCTAGAGGACATTTTGAAGGCGAAACTACATATCATAAGGTACTCAGAGCAGGATATTATTGGCCTACTTTGTTCAATGATTCTCATGCATATGCCAAGAAATTCCAGGAATGCCAAAGGTCAGCTAGGAAAGAGAGGAACTTGCTTTTCCCCTCCAACCAGTTACCATTGAATTCACATTCCAACAATGGGGTTTATATGTGATAGGGGGAATTAATCCTAATTCCTCTCAATTGCACAAGTACATCCTAACAACAATAGACTATTTCACCTGATGGACTGAAGCAATCCCTTTGAATATCGTCAACGAGAATCAGGTGATATATTTCCTAGAAGCATTCATCATTACTAGATTCGGTGTCCCTGAGTCTTTGGTTTTTAATAATGCTAAGTGATTTTCTTCTTTGAAATTAACTGAATATTCTCTAGAACGAAACATTGAAATCAAATATTCAACTAATTATTATTTCCATGGGAATGGACTAGCATAATTAACCAATAAAAATTTAATCAAAGTCCTAAAAAGAACCGTAACTAATCACCAAAGGAATTGACATTTATCCCTCCCTAACTCTCTATGGTTCGATAAGGTAACGCATAAATATTATCTGGGTAACTCCCCCCTTTTTTGGTCTATGAACAAGAAGCAACTTTTCCTACTCACACCTTTTTACCTTCTTTACAACTTGATCAATTTGTTCAAGACCAAGAGTGCCCAGTGATGCAACAAAGGTTGACTATGCTTCTGAAACTCGAAGAGGAAAGGGAAAAGGCCAAAAATAATTTAATGCAACATCAAGAAATAATTAAAAAATGGTTTGATAAATCATCTATAGGAAACAAGGATTTCCAAGAATGTGATCTTGTCCTTAAGTGGGATAAACCAAATGGGATGAAAGGGAAACATACAAAGTTCCAAAAACTTTGGCTACGTCCATATCAAGTCTAGCAGAAAATTGGAGCAACAACTTTTAAAATCAAAACATTGGAGGGAGACGAGGAGGATCTCATTGTCAATGGACAAATGCTTAAACGATAATTCTCCTAATCACCTCAGGTGATTCAGTATTGTACATAGTAGGTTTATCTTTTTTTGTAGATATTTTCTAAATAAATCTTTTCTATTCTCCTTCCTCTGTGTTTTTTAGTTTTATTTTTCCCTTTTCACTTACAATGAAATCATTATTGATCTATCATGTTTCATGCACAAGACTAGACTTGTGGCAGATTATGTTATAGAGTGCATCGCTCGGCTTATGTCTAAATGGCTATTCAGGTGAGAGGAAATATTTTTCATTTTATCATAGTACCACAGGTGATTACAACTCATAGGAGAAACCCAAGATGCCTTGTTTTGGATAAAACCCCAGACTACATATGTGATGTTTATAAGAACTTAAAATTGCAGATGATTTCTTATCTGTGGGATCACTCTCACCGTTAGTTCAATATCCTACATCTACAGAACATCTAACAATTACAGGTGTTTTCTGGATATACCTACTGAGACATCCATGTTTCAACATAAAGGTTAATCCAGACTCTGTTGGGGGCAGGACCCATGAGGATGAAATACTAACTGAGACCAGCATATCAAAGTGACTCTTGTATCACCCTACTTCCTAGACACCCATTATGTAGAAATTCCACATCTATTACAAATCTAAAGGGTGAAACTTGAAGCTTAAAGAAACTGGGAAGTTGAAAGCACCAATAATTGTGTGGGAAGTACAAGTAAACCCATCAGGGCTATCGAAGCTTGCTGACAGTCGAGGTATGCTTGTATGATATTGAGGCAGCTTTGTTGGGGATATGGACGCTCATTGGCAGCGGGGCTACACTCGTATGATGTTGAGGTACCTTTGGCGGGGCTATGGACACTCACTGGCAGTGAAACGATGTTGAGAAATAAGAGATGAGGAACACACACGGGTCTATAAATAGTCACGAATAATCTTATGTGGTGTCCAACACCTCCAGATTCCTGAACTAAATCAGTAAACCCCATCCCATTATTATCTCACAAGAATTATCTTGAAGATCACTTGGGTTGTCCTGCGTTCTATTTCTCAGGAAAGAGTAGGTGATGTGGGGTCTGCAGTACATGTCAATATGTAAAATTGTTCATCAAGTTTATAATCAGGTGAATGTAATATGAAGTTTTATCCAAGATATAGATAATCGGCTCTGCCAGCAACTCACCATTTTTTGTAACATACACAACAACCTACTAAATTTCTTTAGTGGGTACCAACCTACCATTTTTTTTACAAGATACTAATTATTATTACCCGACTAGCTATCTATTCATAAAATTAATCTTTGTGCATGATTTCATAAGTTGGTTTGACACAAGATACAATGAACATTTTTGGTGCATTGATTATTCATCCTTTAGTTTTCCTCACCATGAGAATATTAGGTTATTTCGTTGAAAATCATTTCATAACAATGCTCCCAAGACTCACTAACCATATGACCTCACTTAAACGTCATCGACAATCCTTTTCTAAAGTTATATGACCCTACCTTTAATTCTAATTCTTTCGATGATGACGCTTCTCCAATGTCATCATCGAGAAAGTGTAACAAATATGCACTCATGGAGAGGTTTATTTCTTGGTCAATGACCAAGTCCGTACCCTAAAGAGTTGTATGTCGTTACCCATCTTTTTCCCCTCTTTCATGATGACTTGTCAAGAAGGCATTGGTTCTCGCAACCTATTCATAAAAAAAGAAAACCTGCATCCCTTAATGAACACTCGTGATTTCTTTACTCAATTTCATCCTTTGAAAGTCAAACCTTTTGTCTTCATCAAGAAGTAACAAACTTTACAATCACAAGTGCCCCTACTTGAGAATTGTCAACGATGACATCCTAATTCCAATGAATAATATTATGATTCTTACATGTCAAGGAAGATGAGCCCTTGCACACTTTCCGAAGTTAAATATTGCACTATGCGTTGAACAAATAATAATACAACCCTAAACCATAATGCAATAGAAACATTTTGGTTGTACTTTGATTTATGCGACGTGGCATAACTTGATTGATTCATTAATTGCATTTTCGTCGTCAGGATAAGTCATAAGATTACCTTTTATGCTATCTCTAATATCTATCAACGACGACATGGACCCAAGACTTCGTTAATGACAATCAAACTCCTAAACCATTAACTGTTGAGAGAATATTTCAACGATGATACCTCGTAAAAGTAACCCCTCCACATAAACATCATACAATGATTCATTTAACTAAATAAAATAAACATGTTGTAAGGTAAAGTAACATATAAAACCTCAATACACATGGCACTCTTTTAATGATAAATGATTATTATAATAACTAGCTCCATTGGAAGATGACCTTAATCCCAAAATTTTTGAAATGATATCATTCCAATGGTGATACGATCGGAGATCTTTCCCCTCCTCTTTACTCCACTCCCGACGACGTGCCAATGGTCACAAATGAAGATATGTATTTGAGAAAATCAATGGCGACTGGTACGACTCTAAACGAGTCTCATTTGTAACGCATTCAATATTAATTACACAGGGTTTGGGGAAAATTGGAAAGTTATAACATCTATGTTAAGTCCTAATCGACATCAACATTTTTGTAAAAAACCCAAAACATAAGCATTTTTGTTGTAAAATCCAAGTAAATCCCACTGAGCTGAAGATCTCAAGCTAACAGGTATGTATTTTTTGTTTCTAAGTCACTATTTTCTGTAATAAACTCGAAGGTAAAGTAATTTTATTTTCTGTGTGACAATTTACACAGGCAACAAGATGTCTCAAGTATAGACCAGGAAAGCAAAGAACTAGACAGCTGTCAGAACCACCCATGTTGCAGGTCCAGACTCTCTTAACATTACAGACACGAGTAGCCATGACATAAGGGATCACTATGTAGAATACTCTAAGATATATGACATATTTCAGAATGAAAAGTACCTGCCCTACAATGAAGACATCGACAAATACATAAACATTAGGAAAAGTGGAATTCACACTATGCAGCTCGCCCAATGATTTTTCCTTATAATGACGTCGCAAGATGGTGTTTTCCCACAAGAAAAAAAATACATCCATGATATTTAATGCATCAGGTGTTCCAATTGCGTCTCTCAAGGCCAAAGACCTCATAATTCAATATAAAACCCCATAGCCTACTGTATCGTTGGATGAATCATTTCTGGATAAATTCATAGTTGATCACAAAGACTTCGAAACCTTGATGGAGGATTGGTTTGTAGCTAAAGAATGGCCAGTAAAACATGGGAAAATATATATTCATGCACAATACCTAAAGGATCCGTACAAAATCCTGAATGCAATGATCTGCAAGCTCTATGGAAAGGAAACCAACACTCATTTCATAATGGAATGGTTTTCGATGGCCTACGCAGTGGTCAAGATGGGGAAAGCATTAGACTGGGCCAACATCTTATCTTTCAGCATCATGACTCAAGCTCGGGAATCCCAAGGTATGAAGAATCCTAGATTTTACATGATGACCTACCTTATCGATGTAGTTTGTGTAGCACATAAATTTCTTCCTTTCAATTGGGCTTCGAACCCAAGCCAAGCCCCAATTCATGTGTACTATTCACAGTTGTGGGAAGTGAACTATGAAGAATACTTGTATGATATTTGTGATTACTTTCTATCTCTTTTACATAAATTTTTCTTTGGATTTCATCCACATAGCATATCTCCAGGAGCCATCAAGGCCTTGGGAGAAATAGGAGATTGGTACATATAGAAGTATTACACTTATGTCAAAATATACGGAGCCACAGGACCACCTCATTTGTTGCCCAAATATGTTCCCGATAAACTATTATCCAAGGAAGCAGGCTATCAGACAGTCGACAAAGGGATCATTGCATATTTATTGGAGAAAAATAAAAGATATTGGCCAATATTTCCTCTCCAAATAGGAAAATACTCTTTGTTGAACAAGCAACATGCTGAGAAAGAGGCCAAAACTCTAGGAGAGATATTTTTATGTGCTGGAAACAAGAAAGTACATGATCCCCAAAATGCAATATATGAGCACATAAGGGTTTTCAAGTTAGCACAAAAATTGTTCAATAGGTTAATTATGCAGAGGATATCTTCTGAGGAGCCCTGTATTTGAAGAATTACTAGAAAGGCTTATGAATGAACCAACCAAAGAACAAATCCATAAAGAGGAAGATGAAGACAAGGTTTTGATGATAGAACATCTCAAAATGCTACTCAAGCAAGATAAAGAGAAACGAAAATCCAGGGAACTAGAACAGAAATAGAAAGAAGCAAAAATAGCAAGGAAAACTGAGGAAGCTGAGGAAAGATACCAATAGAGAAAGAAGGAAGAAGTTGAGAAGAAACAAGTCGAATTAGAAAAAAGAAAAGTAGAAGGGCCAGTTTCAGAGAAGAGTCATGGAATAAAGTCATATAATGCAAAGACATAAGTCGAGGCTCAAGAAGATAAGGATCTTGAGATGAAAAGGAAGTCGGACGCAGAATAAAACCTTTTGGCTACTCAAGGAGAGGAAAGGAAAAAGAAAGAGGAAGAGGATAAAATAAACACAACCAAGTCACAAGAAAAGGAGCTTGAACAATTGAATGAAGATTTGGAAACAAATCTGAGCACATGCTTGATCATGGTCCCATAAGAAGAATGTACTCCATTAGTTGCAATTCCAGGTAATCTTTCATTTACATATTCAAAACTTGGGGTAGAAGGTGTTGTTGTAGGGGTTGGAGAATATTATTACATCCACAAAACTAAAGCTATTGAGAAAAGGACAACGAAAAGTAAACGAGAAGGAACATGTGCAAGCCACGAAACATCTCAAATAAAAATTAAGTGGAAAGTAGGCTTGTTATCCCCCTTTTCTAGGGATAACTAGGGAGATGATATATTGAGGCCCTTAGGTTGCAAACATGGAGTACCAAGAGGTAGATGAGCAGGCATGGGCCCCTATCATACCACACATCACCATCTGAGCAATGAAAACAGTGTCCACCACACCCAACTTGGCCCATAGAGGACAATGGGTCTTGCTCCATGAGGTAACAAGTCCAGTATTGTGGTAAGTGTCATTTTAATATTTTAAGCATTTAAACATGTTTCAAAGGATCCTTTCTTTATTTTGAAAACAGTTGCTTGGAAATTATGCTTTTTCCCCTATTTCACCTTGGTGAGTGTCATGGTTTCCTAGTAAGTGGCCACCCTTAGGTAAAGGGTTTCTATTGGGGGTCTCCTTGAAGGTTCATCATACCATTCCCGCTCATACTTTCCACCTTCCATCACTTCTTCCCCTCTATTTCCCCATCTTTTAGGTTTTTGGGCCTATTGACCCAAAGAGGGCATGTACCTCATTTCATGGGAAGAAGGGGCCATTAGGCTCAGAGGTTCTCTAGAAAAAAAAACATCATGCAACAAAGGCTCACCATGGGATCCCGAGAGAAATGAAAAGATTCTCAAAAAATAGAAGTAAGGGATCCATAAAATAAATAATTAATCAATTACTTAAACTTTCCAGTGTAGAGCGTTTGTGGGCTATGCATTTCCTTTTTAGTGTCCCTTATTGAAGTCAACTTGGAAAGGCATGCGAACCAAGTTAGAGAATATGTGGGCTATGCAATTCCTTTTTAGTGCCCCTTATTGTCTTCCACTTGGTGACACATGCAAAGTAAATGGCTAATAAAGGGTTTGGGAAAAAATAATCCTTAAAAACAAAAAGAGAAAACAAATGTGGCTAGCCCTCAACAAAGCCACCCATAAATGAGACAATACGAGCCCTTGTATGTCATGAAACCCCATACCTAGAAGTATAACCCCATCCACCTCACATTCACTACATGTCCTATAGAGGTTTCTCCTTGGGAACTTCCCCTACTTGAGGAACTAGTTTACCCAATAGAGCACCATGACACCTCTCCCATATCTAAATTTGGAAAATTGTATAAGGTCTTTGAGCATTTGTTTATTTTGAAAAGGGAGTATTTGATGCACATGTCGGGTGGTTATTTTATTAGATATGGATTTCTTGGCATGATATTGTGACTTCTGGACCCTTGAGGGCATACTTTTTTGTCTCTTCTAGTCTTTGACAAGTGAAAGCTTGATCGTGAAGGTACAAGGTCACTTGGACCTTCATTTGTGGCATGAATCCTACAGTTTGGATGATGCACCCCCTCTCTTTTGGACAACCTGGAAGAGGGACATTGCCTTTGAAGGCACTTGATTATCCCTTGGAGCTGACGTGCTTTCCCTCTTAGCCCCCAATGCTTTCCTTTGGAGGCCACATTCTACTCTTATGGGGCATGACGTCACACTTGGAGGGATACGGCTTGGTGGTCTTGGATGATTTGATGATGTCTTGGCACATTTGGATGCAGGAAGACCCTTGCACTTGAAGATATGGCCTTTGGAGGCCCAACATCTCCTTCAATAAGCTCAACGACTTGATCATCATGCCAAAACATTACCCCTAAAGGGCATGACATCATCATTTAGGGATTTCTTCTTTCATAAAATTGAATTATAATTTGTAAAGGGGAAAATTGAGGTCGACCTCCCTAAGTATGTGGACAAATTTGGTTTAAAAGGTCTTGTATAAATAAAGTGTTGGCTGAAATTTTCTCCCTACTTGGGAAAATCACATCTCTCTCTCTCTCTCTCTCTCTCTCTCTCTCTCTCTCTCTCTCTCTCTCTCGTGCTATTGGATGCTAGCACTTGTCTTTTTGTGAAGGAAGCTAAGGCATTATCTCTTGGATGCTTTGTTCTTGCTCTTGTCATGGAATATTCTTGGTAAAGAAGGGTTTATCTTGCTAATTCTTGGACTAGGTAAGGAATTTATGCCTTGTGTTGTTTCTTTCTTGGTTGCAAGGTTAATTTTGTTAATCTCTTGGAGGATTATAAATTCATACACCCTCCACTAAGATCTATCACTATTGTCTTGGATAAGCTACTTTGCAAAGGTTGCTAGGAGGAGTAAAAAGGCCTACACCCTCTTAGATTTACCTTGCTAGTTTTTTTTGCTCTAGGGAGTAAAAATGCTTACACCCCTAGAGAAGTAACAAAACTAGTTTTTACACAAAGGACCCCATAACACAATTGATAAGGCACTAATCTAATTTGCATTGGAGATATAAAATCATTGCATTGGTATGCGTGAATTGTTGAGATATTGCAATTGTCTAAGTTGGAATTGATTATATATGGTATAAGCATTCTTGTGCCCTAAGTACGTCTAGATTGGCTAACTAATTCTCTTTTTTTATATAAACTATTGCTACAGCCATTAGGGCTGTTGCAAAATCACTCTTTCATCATCATTTACCATCTTTCTACTGCTGAAAATTGCAAGTAATTAGTACTAATTATTCTTCTTGTCAAGGGATTTCATTTGGGTGCTTTGCTTGTGAATTTCAATGGATAGAACTTACTACTGTAGCAAAAGTTTGCTACAGCCACAAGGCTGACCTAATATACTTCTGATAACATCTTTTTGCAGCCCTATTTTGCCATCAAAACTTAAGTTTAAGTATTGGAATATTATCTCCACGTTTAGGGCTTGATCATCCAATAATCATTTGATGTTTTAGATGGTTAATTGTGCAGTTGTTATAACTTAGTCTTTGATGTTGTAAATCTGATATATGCTGCAGTTATGGGACAACAAGCTTATCTTACCGATTCCCCATTGATTAGATGCTTGGTTCATCATCATTTGTCTTGTTTTGGGCAAGGCTAACATTGTTTTGCATGTGCACAACACTTGGAAACCATTTTACCTTTCACAAGGCTCGTCTTCAATACTTTTATTCATATCCAAGATTGAACTATAGGGGATCCATTGATCATTCTCTCACTTTCCCTATCAATCCCCCTAGGGTCACCGAGATTCCCCCCTTGTGGTGACTTATCACACTAAAGTGAGGGGAGTGTCTATCTAAGGTGATAGTGGGTAGGTACTCCCATTTTTTTCATACTCCCTTGGATTGGTTTGGGATTTTCCCAATCTACAGATTGTGTGATAACAAGGCCCAAATCCTAAGGAAAATTTCATACAGGAAGCATCGTCCCTTAATGCTTTCTTTGGTGCGAATGTGACATCAGTTTATGAAGTGGCAGAAGCACTAGAAATGTCTAAAGCAAGAATTATTGAGTTAGAAGTTTCCATGGATACCATCAAAGATGATGTATCCAGTGAGTTCAAGAAAGAAACCATGACAACGGAATGCTTGCAACAAGAGGAACTGGAGAAGCAGTTGCAACTTCAAGAAAATAAACTAAGTTTAGAATTTGAGAAGAAAGTTAGCTTGACCCAGAAGCTGCATCGAGGAGAAATACAGAAGCTTAAAGACACACATGCTCAAGAAGTGACGAGGCTCAAAGGAGAGAAATTAGAGATAAGTAAATATAATGAGAAAATAGAAAGTCAAGTTTGGAAAGTGCAAAAAGATAATGACCTCCTGCAGAAGATTGGAGAAGAAAACAAAAGGGAATCCGATGTCTTGGATATAATCAAAGGGGAAGCCACTAGAAAAAATGAAGAACTTAAGAATATGCAGAAGAAAATATTTTGTGTATTGAACAAAATCCAAAAGAACAAATCTAATCAACTTAATCTAGGCTTGAATATGAAAAGCATGAAAGAAAAATACTAGAAATATCAGTGTGCATATGAAAATATCACAAAATGGAAAGAGGCTCATCTGAACCTGCCTAACACTCTGCCAGCTTATACAAAGAAATAGAGAATCATGGACGACAAACTCCTTAGTACAAGGATGGCTATTATAAACAATATCAAGAAGACCAAAGAAGGAGTCAGCGAAGTATGCAAAAGGTTGTGGAGAGAATCAAACAGTCTACTTGAACAGTTTGGGATGAATCCTCTTGTAGACTTACAGAAAACATCACCAGTCCAAACCAAGATGGAAGATGTAGAAAATAGAAGAAATCTTAGCATGAAGCCTATTGAAGTGATTAATGAGGTTGATATAGGAATATTGTAGACAAAACTAATGCAGTCAGTCAAATTGATCTCATTAACTGAATACTTCATACAACAGACAAAGCAAATTTTGAAGACTAAGATCATAATCCCAAAACGCGACAATGACATAGACCTAGAGAAGATGCGGTTGAGAACAATAGACACCATACTGGGAGAATTCAAACTATGGAAATACTTCATGGACAAGATGTAACCATCAAAGATCGTTTGATTTCTTGAAGCAAACTTTTTGTATTTTGATTATTTTGTAATTATTGTAAAGTCTCATTTGGGAATGTGAAATGATATGTTGTAACTGTCATATGACAGGGTGATAGTTACAGGATCCAAAAATCCTCTCCTCATGTTCTATAAAGAAGATGACTATAATGAGTGGAGGACTTTTGCCCTTTGTAATGACAAATAATACTCTTACTTCCAGATTAATAAAGAGCGAGAGATATTCCAGAATTTGTGATTGTGGTGAATGTATTTGACACTTTTATTAATGCATTTATCCTTTATTTGAGTATTGCGAGTCTTATTGTATGGATTTTTTCTCCAATTTTATTGTATGCGTAGATTATCATAGCTTCCTCCATTGAATGCAGTTATAATATTATTAAATGCAATTAGCAATCAATTGTTAGTGTTTTTATGATATTATTTCACTCATTTACCATTTGAATGTATGAACTTATTATAATTCAAAAGGTATTATTTTTAACTGTATTCAATATTCTTCAGTCTACTCCTGATCGGGATAGGATTGTTTTAGTCTAAGACTACATCTTAGAATAGTTGTAGGTAGCATAGTTTAGTTTAGTTTTATATTTTAATTCATTTGAGAACCTTCAGTTCTTAGATTCATATTTAGATAGTAAATTTAGAGTGGCAACCAGGCCAATATTCTGGTCGAAAACGCTATCCCAAATGAGAGTGAGTCTAATTGGGACTTTCCATCGAGTGTTCTCCCTTACCTAATTGACATGCCATCTGGACCCGTCAACAGGTGGGTTTCCATAATGGTTGTATGATGTGGATGCCATCCATTTCCATTCTAACTATTAAAGGAGGGATCGTGTACATATAGGGCAACATGCATGCCTAGATGGGGGATGTTACTCCCTGGGTGTACTAAGTTGTGCCCCCATTATTTGAGGAGGTGGAGATTGTGACAAACTACTAGATGCATATGGAGTTCTGTCAATAGGTTCATATGAGGGGGTTCCACCATAAATGGTTTCCATAGTGACTGGTACCATATGAGGATAAGGGTTTGCAAGGTGGATGGAAATGAGTCATGGGCTCATTCAATCAGTCTACGGAGTGAGATGACCTAGGTTTTTCTTGCTCAAATGGTTGAGGATGAGGGGCATTGGGTAGGAATGTTTAAATTTACCTGGATTGCATGTATATTAGATCAAAGTGTTGATATTTGAGGATAGCTTCGTCCTCAATCTAGGGCATGGTGGTGGCCATGCCCTTGGTGATTAGTAGCAAGAGGGATTTCGAGAACAAGTCCATGAGGAGCTTGTATTTAACCTCAATTTTGCACAGGTTGCACCTCCAACATCATTCGTGGATATGGTCCATGATGTGTGTGGAGGTCTTTTGGTGAAAATCCATGAGAATTTCTACACTTGTGTCATGACAAACTAGCAACTAGAAAAAACCCAGGAATGCATTTTCTAAAGACGTGAAAGTAGCATGTGATCCCACTTTTTTGTCGATATACCATTTGATTTATGGCTTAGTTAAGGTTCATTGGAACAACTATAGCCAAATATAATAATCTATGATACTATTGGATGAGCACCACAAGTGAAATGTCATGATATGGTTTGTTGGGTCTTCCCCCAACTTAGCTTCAAACTTCTGAATGCCAAAGGCTAATTTGGTTGGGTTTGGGGGCCATGTTGCAACATGCAAAATGGGATCGCTGGTAAATTTCATATAATTTTGAAGATTAAGTGAAACCATATATGATAGATTGGTCATATTTGGGTTTGGTGGTGGTGGAAGACCTGCCATTGAGCCTAACTAATGGGAGTTGGTTCCTACTAAGGAAGATCTTTTGAGAGGGTTGTTTTGAGCATCTAATCCCAACAAGGAAGACCGAAGTAGTGTTAAGTCTAACAATTTTATGTACAAAGGTGAATGCAAAGGGGGATATCAAATTGGTGAAGCAACAAGACTAGGAACCCATCCCAATACTAGTGGGGGGCCTAGTACGCATTGATAATGTCGGGGTGAGAAAGGGTTGTTTTGAGCATATAATCCTAACAAGGATGACCCAAGTAGTGTTAATCCTAACAATGTCATGTTCAAAGGTGAATGTAGAGGGGGAGATCAAATTGGTGAAGCAGTAAGACTAGGAACCCCCCCCAATACTGGTGGGAGGCCTAGTAGGCATTGAGAACAATAGGGTGCCAAAGGGTCCCCTATGGTTCTAGACTTGCAATGAGTGTGTGACTTTCAAGTGGAAGATGCTAATTAGTTATTTAGTAAACTAAATGGCTTTGGTTTGTTAATTAGTTATTTAGTAAACTAAATGGATTTGAACTAAACTAAAACAATTGCACTAATGAATGCAGAAATATTGGTAGTTTAGTCTAAAGAAATATATATGCTTTGATACGATGAAATATTTCACACGAGGGTGTGAAAAACAAAAAAAACACATCTCCTAAAGACCTAGCATCCTTACTCTAAAAATAACACTGGGCCTTCCAATAGTTTCAATGATAGGGCTTGTATCCATCGGAAGAGAACTAGTGAAGGTGTGAAAGAATAAATTATAGTGAAGGGTACTAAGGGCATATGCCAATGGAACTAGAAAAATTCCCAATAACATACAAAGAATGATTTAGGTGCGAAGCCATCCCACAAATGCCACCTATGTGGAAATCCTAAGTTTTGGCAACTAGGCTACCTTCTTCAAATGTTATCGGGGGACTCTCATCCTCAAAAAAACATCACGGGTTGGAGTCTATCAAGAGTTTGGTGACTCAAGTAGACTCACAGGAACAACTAGACCTAAGTTGTTTCCCCTTCATGGGTATCTCTCTACCTTGGATTTGTGCACAATTGAGATGAAGGATTTTAAGCAACCTTGGACAACTTCTATATTTTAGATGAAAAGGGATAAAAGGGGGTTCTTTGGATACCTACCCCCGATATCTTAACCAACACTAAAATATTATTTTTTGATCTCTTGAAGGAGGATTATAGTGTGTTGATTTAGAGTTTCTTTTAAGGGTTTGGAACTGGGGTCCTAAACTGGTTCATTATGCTTATAGGTGTTATGAAGGATTTTTTAGAACTATTCAATTTTTCTAATTCTCCTAGATCACCTTTAAGCGTAGGGGGAAGAGCATACTAAAGAGAGGAGAGCCTCCAAATCCTTAGTGTGTAAGTGCAATATGTGAAAGTTACAAATGTACAAACTTATGAATGAAATTGTTGCATGTGGATGTTGTACGGTCTTTTACTCTTGTTGTCACAACAAATTTTTCCTCACCCCATGCAACTTGCTTGGATGGCCTTTACATTTCCCTATGCAGACTTGAAGTTCCCTTTTATATCCTCCAGAGCCAAAAAATCACATTTTCCCACATATATGTGCCCTATCAGTTAGACAACAAGCGTATATGCAGGTTGCTCCACTTCAACTTGCGTACATCAGGTTTGGTGCTCAAAATTAAAAATTATGTTGGGCTTCCATGCCATGTCACAAGATCCATGATCCTTGACCTTCCATATACTGCAAATGCTCCAAATCGGCCCTTCAGTTCCATATGAAGACTATAAATTGAGCCATATCCAATCCTTGAGGGAGAATTCAACTTTCAGAGCAAAGACACTTTGAAGAAATTTCACTTCATATTGAGTCTCCATCCCTTTATCCTTGAAAGTTTGAACCCCTTGTTCAGCCCCCAAGCTCTTCCTACTTTATGATGGAGAACCTCATTGTCTCCTTTGTATGAGCTTGCCTTTGGTGGAGGATTCAAGTGGTGGAGGCCCAGGTGGAGGGAATTAGTTGCTCGGTTCTGATTTGTGTCATTACAGAAGTTTGTCACCTATATACTTGTGATGCTTATTTTAATAGAAATATTGTTTTCTCGTCCAATTCATATCTTGTGAATATTTGAATTATTATTCCATGGGCGTATTTGTCATGAATGTTAATGGATTGTGCTAATATATATCCTAACATTACATATTATCACCATATGTGTGTGTATCTTGGTTGTTGAGGAAAAGTTGCAGGTATAAAGCTTTGAGTTGTGTGCTTAACGGTGGACTTCATCAAATGTTCGGATGAGGTAGGCTCTTGGCCCTGTCTTGTTAGCATTTTATTTATATAGCATACTTGGGATTAGAGATAATTTATGCATGTCATTCCATCTGTTGTGGTTTACCCCATGCCATAGAGAGATTTTCCTTGTAACATAATTGGCGACCATACTAGGGATTGATCTTCTTTTTTGGGGTTTGGAGTGTGTTCTCCTTGTTTTTCTCTCTGTTAGCCTGAGTTTCCTTGTCACTTGATTGCTTGACATCCTATTTTTACTTTGCATCTGAGTTTCTTGGATTAACCCTTTACCTAGTAGTGTTTTACTATATATATGTGGTTTTTCCCTTGACAGACGTGTACATACACGAGCTATCCTCCTGTAGGGAACATACATACGCAAGTTTTTCTCAAATATTCACATACATCAACCCTTTAGTCTTGGTGGCTGCGTTTAGTGTTTGTTGGGTGAGTTTGGTTGGTTGTTGAGTCTTCTTGGGTCTCTGTCTTGACTATTAAGTGCTTACAGAGTGGTAGGAAACCTTCTTGTTGTTGAATTTTTAGGTGGTATTCTTTCTTATCATCCTTTTCATTGGTTGTCCTTGCACATTGGTCTGAGGGTTTGCTTCTTGGTATCCTGCTTGGATTGTCTCTTTTTGCTTGCAGTAGGGTCTGCATGTGAAGCTGCTATTAATTCCTTTCATTTTCTTTTCTTTATATCGAAAATACAAAAACATTTTCTTATTTTGCATTATGGAATTTTCTCTTTTGATTATTTCGCATTGATTTTGATACATGTGGAAAGATTGCATTTCATTTCATTGTAGAGATTGCATTTAGAAGCATACCATCTCTTTAGAATTCAATATTAGTACTTAGCAATGTTTTTACATTCGCTTCATTTATATGCTGAGTCGTAATACCACCAGTTTCACGACCACAACTCCTGAGTAAGCAGAATCCATTAAAAGTAACATTGATTAATTAAAATTGATTAGAAACGATTTTATTTTTCAAGGTACACACACAAGTGTAGGACCTAGGGCCTTGGAATAGGATTTTGTGAGTAAAATTCTTCGAGGCTATTAAACTAAACATATGTGTCTGACCAGGGAGTGGTGAAACCCATTGTGTAATTAGTGACATTAGGAGGCTCTGCTCACACCAGAGTTAAGCACGAGGTCGCACGAAGTTGGTTGTAGAGATAGCCCTCTAATACCTTCTTAGCATCAGAGATATTTATGGGGTTATATTCATATTTGGGGGTCTTTCTAGTACCTTTACCTTCGTGAGAGGCGGTGCTTTCAAGATTTTGGGCTTTGTTACCGTTCCCATATGGTGGACCGAACTTACGACTATTCGCCTGTGCATTGGTTATATTGTGGTGACTCTAGTTGCTTGACATAGGTAGCCATAGAGGTTACTTGCAGGGGTTATTATGCAGGTACCCTGAGTCAGATAAGGGTCAGACATCACACAACCTTTGTGGAGGATTACCTCTCCGAGAGGATCTGACCAACTCCGGTGTTAAGCCCATGAGGGCCCTTATAACTAATTCAGATACCTCCAATATTTTGAAGGGAGTCTGAGGCCCCTCTTGGGTGACACATACCTACTCTAGTGAGGGAGGCCCCTTTTCAGCTACTATATCATGTTTGTTTTCATTTGGCCTTTTTGCTTTATTTTGGTGTGCTCTCTGATTGTTAATTGGACCTAGGATTTGGTTTTATATCTCGAGTCTTGAGTCATCGTGGAACAAGACCAACTTCCTTGCAGGTCTCATCATTTGTTGAAGTTACCACTACATCTTGAGTCTTTACCGAAGTTTCCTTCTAAAAGGCGGAAATTTAATAAACATGGTACATATATCTCCACCTCCCAAACTTGTGATAATACAATTATGAGTATTGAATCAAACCCGAACGTCACCGGGAGTCCCTCGACTCCTATATCTTTTATGATTAGTGGGATTCCTTTGACTCCTTCAACCTCGATGGTTGGGGTGTTAGAGATCCCCACCCCTACTACTACCCAACCTGTGGATTATACTCAACCCATAGGAATGAATCCTTTCAGATCTCTTTTTGGTATGTCCGGTTGCAATTATCAGTCAATACCTCTGGTTTCTAATCCATTTTCTTTTGGTATGCCCAACATGACGTAGTAACTCTCATTCTCTATTCCAGCGACTAATGCAAATCCTAGTTTTGGACCTGGGGGCATGGCTCCTCCTTGTGCTCCTCTCTCGTTTGGTGGAGGTCATATTCCCCAAATGAATCCTACAGTTGGAGGTTGGCCTACTCTTTCTTCTAGCTCTAATCCTAGTCGCAATGCTCCTGGATGGATTTCCCAACTGGGCGGACAAGTCACTTCTTATATTTCATTCATTACCCCTTCTTCCTCCATGTTGATCCTGAAAAATGCATTTATTATGGCGAATCCCCCTCTTTCCTCTAGAGTTCCATCCAGAGGAATTCAGTTTCACGCTATGGGCAACCCCCAGCCAAGAGCTCCTCCGACTAGGGGTAGTGTATATAACCCTCATTATGTCGCTTCCGCAGGTATGTTGCCCATACAAACTTTTATGAATCGGTTTGGAGGGGGGTATTTTCCTACCGGACGGGGCCATGGTATATACCAGAACCTTAGATAGCCTATAATCCCTCAACACCAATATTTACCAGGAGAATGGGCTTAGATGTTGCAACCCCGACTCCCTTTTCCAGCCACGCTTAATCTGCAAGATTTGTCAAAATTAATGAACGACCCTGTGCGTCATGATCCATTATGGCCTCCCATCCCCACCAAGCTCCCTTCGAACATTCCAAAATTCGAAGGCAATAATGGTGAGGATTTGGGTGATCATGTCACTACTTTTCATCTTTGGTTCTCATCCAACTCCCTTAATGACGATTCTATTTGTTTGAGGCTATTTCAATGCACCATCACGGGGGTCGTCGTGAAGTGGTACATTTAGATATTGGGGGGCACATACAGAAACTTTAATCAGATGGTTTTGGTCTTTCTCAACCACTTCTAGTTTTCCATTCGTTATGATGTCGGCATAGAAATTTTGTCGGGATTTCGCGAAGATAAGGCCACGCATATGTCGGACCATATCCGAGAGTGGCGTAGATGAAAGACGTTGATTAAAGCCTACATTCCTCTAGATTTTTTGTTGGAGTGGTTCCTTAAGTCCTTATTGCCTTATATTTCGAAGGATATTTCTACATCTGGAGTAACCTCTAAGGAAGAAGTTGTTTTCAAATCCCAACAACTAGACCTCATTTATGCTCAGTCTGGGAAGTTGTATGAAATTCTTCCTGACACATCATGATCAAATTATGACCCTAGACAAAATCCTGGGCCTCATGCCGATGGCATCATAGGATCTGTAAATGCTAAGTCTACAGACTTGGTGATCAAACAGTTGAAGAATTTGTCTCTAAGACAGCCTATACCAGGACAAGCTTCAGCTTCATCCTCCACTCCCACTCAGTCGGTAGATGTGCATTCTATACAGTCATTGACCAACCCAAATGGTAACCAAAAACCTGGAGGGAATAGAAGGAAAGGACGTGGTAATAATTGTAAGGGTGGAAAAAATAATAATAATTCCAAGGATGACACTAACAATGATAGATCGAATAATAATGATGGTGAGGGAAAGAATAAAAACAGAAGGTGAAGTGTCTGTGTAAACTTTGTAAAGATGATCACCTTACCCCCCTATGCCCCAAAATCAAGGAAGCCTTGAGGCTCTTATCATAGCCACCTGTTGTGTTGACAAAGCCATTTTTGCATAATCAACACATGGCTTCGGGGTCCTCCAACACTAGAAATGCATCGAGCGGGAGTCGAAACCTCTCGACACATGAAGGTGGCCATCTATGTGTCAATATGTTCAAGTATTAGATTGATGTAGACACTTGATTTCATCATTATGGTTCTTCACGGACTGTTACATATCTAGAGTCTCCCCCTCCTCCAGAAAAGCCCTTACATATCGAAAATCTAGAACCTTTGCCTCGTATTCTAAAAGGAGTACTAAAATGCTATGTCCACAATCCTAATGCCAGAGCTGCCCAGAACTATTCAATTGTCGAAAATATGGGTCAAACCCCTTGTGTGATGTCTACTTTGGAGGTGTTCCAAACGTGTCCTTCACAGAGGAATGACTTGTTATCTACTTTAGGATCTCTAGACCTATGTGGCTCAAAGGTTATTAAGTTTGACGTCATAGATGTTAAGCCTCACTTACCTTACCACGTGGCCTTTCAAATCGATGTGGAGTACACAGAAATTACCATCAAACACATTGTGATTGATGAAGGTGTCGCAACGTGCATGATGTCTCTAACCTGTTGGAAATCCATGATCCAGGTGGATATCGGGGGCCACCCACCTTTTCCAAATGGCTCAAAACAGTTTTCTGGCCATTTTGGCAATTTACTATTTTTAGCAGGTTTTAACTTCCGGGGCCATTTTGAGGGTCCAAATGAAGGTTTTTTGAGATAGAGGTTCTAAAAGATATCCAAAGGCATGATTGAGCCCCCAAAATGAATCT
>SNQJ01S0001021.1:421971-433914 GCA_010110895.2 Picea sitchensis | reverse complement strand
CAGGTTCTCAATCGCCCTGATTGGGAGTTGGCTCCCTACTTTATCTGTGCCTGCAACACAATGGGTGGCAATGCACTCCTCCATGGTCATACCACCTCCAGCCCCTTGAGCCTTGATATTCCTTACCTCTCCCCAGCGAGACAATCCTGTGATAAAAGATATATCATCCACTTCAATCCTCAATGGTTTCCCATCAAGGTTGAAGGCCTATGTCTCTGGATCCCGGTAGTTTACAAGCATTTGGAGTAACCTCACTTGAGCCCTCATTCCTTTGAGAGCCCAAAATTTATAAAGGCCAAATCTTTTTAAATATTTTTGGGCCCATGCATCCCTTTCCACTGCTGCATCTATCTCTTCATGCTCCCTCTCCCTCCATTCAATCACCATCCTGCAAAGGAAAAGTCATTTTTGAATTAAAGTCTTTTAAAAATTTGTTCACGAACTTATATGCGGGCTAACATGCTAACAGTCGTGTATAGAGCCAAATATACATGGGAAGGCTTTGCTTTGCCTGCATACATGGAGGCATGTACGTGACCCGATGAACTATAACCCACATACGCACTAGTTTACATGTTGCACCCTCTAAAACTCAAAACATGAGGACTAAATTTGAAATTCAAACCACTGAAAATGAAGAAGAGGGGATTGGAACTTACTTGGTCTAGATGGTATCTAATTCCATTGGTCGTATCTCCTGCAATTGACACTTGAATATCTTGGGGGAAATGGCCTAAAATGCACTATGTGGGTGAAAAAACTCAAATGCTATGGTAAAATAGTGTATTTTTACTATTAGTAGAATTTTTTTTACCCACTTCATATAGTTTGTGCTGATTTTTTGACCTTATGGACTAATAGAATGGTGGACAGAGCTGGTTTTGGTGGTTTTGTCCAAGATTTTTTGCAGTTTCTAGCGTTATACTGCATGTTCATGCCTTCAGCAAGTATTTTCTTTCACCAACATATAGGACAAGTTGTCACTTTGTTTTGCATTCTTGCATCATCCTATGACCGTGATCCATATGACTTAGGTACGAACCCATTTTTTTAGCGACACAGAACCTTCTTACTCCTGCTAGAAGTGTCGATATTAAGTGGTAGAGGCTTACCAAACATGGGTGCCCTAGTTAGAACCTTTTTGCCATTTGGTGCCCATGTAGAAGTTATTCCATAGGACAGGGAGTTCCTTATAGTTTTGATATGAGTTTGCGTTCAAACCTCATATTCTTATTCACAAACATTATAACCATTACCTATGGGACTCACTCGAGTCTTGGTTAAGCTCTTCTCGGACTCTCTAAATAGTGAAAATATTGCCAAGTGAACTTGTCTCTTTCACACTCGTTAAATGGATTTTAAAGGACATCTATTTGGTGTAAGTTTAACCCTTTTTCAGACCAAGTAGACTACTTACGAAAAAGGAATAGTCTAGTCAACATTGGCTAGAAGATTTCTCCGGGGTATTATTTTACACTTTTTCGGGCCTAGGGGACTAAATCTACGAAAAAGGACACTCTTTGGAGTTAATTTGTAATTTCATTCCATCATCCTGCTTGCATTATTGAGCCTATTGTTGGTTCTCACTTTCTCGTTACAAGCCTCTTACCTCAGCAATTTGCATCACTAGCCAAGCAGAGCCCTTTTTATATCCTTTGCAACTTGACACCATATACCCTAAGAGGAAACATTCCCCCGAGTGTCCATGCCCCGCATGCACTTATTTGCATTGAGAATAGGTATGTTACATTGTTTGGAGCTAGTTGCTTACTTGCAACACTCGTTTCCTCCCCTGTATCATAGCATTTCTTTGCCAATGAAAAAATAAAAAAGATGGGTGGGAAAAGAATATTATCTCATATCGACAGCACTCATGTCGCCTTTGAACATAGCACAAAATTTTGAGTCCATTATCATCCAAAGTTTGGGTTTAGCATGACCTTAGGAAGTTGAGCTCATTACTTAGAGTTTACTCCTCCGACTGGTTATTCTTCTAGTCCCTATGGAGAGTTTGTTGATGCCTCCTACATCACAAAGTTTTATCATCAAGTCTATGTTGCTTGAGTTATCCATATGTCTCGTGCTCTTGCTCAAAGGAAGTCTATAAGCCTATGTCGGCCATTTCTCAGAACCATTGACTTTGCATGTCAGCCATACCCTCAATGTATCTCAAAGTCACATGAAGTTTTAGTCCTACCATGCACCCTAGTCCTACTTTCATCGTGGGTAGTTAACCTTGAACCCAACAGTTGACATCTCCTCATTGGTCATTGACTGGGGGGTTTCCCTTGTGTTTGATGGAAACAAATCTATTCACAATTGGGATACATGTAGTGTCTTGGATGTTATTATCCTTATTGGTGGTTTCCTCAAAATTTTTGGCAGTCTTCCTTATTGGCTACTATTAAGAGGGTATTTTTCGTGCACTACTTACATTTGGTGCATGCAAGAGATGCACAAGATTTTTCCATGCACTACTTACATCTTGTGCATGCAAGAGACGCACAGGGTCATTGGTTTGTGAACATCCTATTCGTTCGAGCTCCTCCTAATAATCGAGTTATTGCTTTGTACCTCGTGTTGACTGATCAGAGATTCCCTAATACTCTCCTTTCAATGGGTCTCTTTCCATCGACTTCAACTCGTCTATTTTGGAAATAAGGCCTAGAGTCCTATGAGTACCTAGAGGCTTGTAGTCATCAGTGGCAGGTTCTCCCACCATAGAAAGTTGGGAATACATCAATGTCTCCTGGTCGATGGATTCTTCAAGTGTTCGACATCAACACCCTTATTCACACTTGTAAGAATGTATTCAGTGTCTTGATACCTACTTTCATTAATGATAGGTTGTTTCACGTTAGTTAACAGTATACCTTAATGACTGGTAATCAAACGAAGTCTCATTGTGTTCAACATCAACTCCTCTATTCACATGATGTAGACTTGCACCTTCGGTGTATACTGTAGAAGACCTCCAACTTACAGTAGAAACATTCTTATTATGTTGTTTTCTTTCAATGGACCAGTACCTATATGACTCCAATGATCATAGGAGATCAGATTGTACTCTATTGTATACAGATATCTTGATCAGATTGATTTTGAGACTAGATTCCACTGTGCCTTGTTCATTACTATGACAGCCTATGGCACTTTGTATTGCCTATTCATGACAATGAGCAATTACTTGATACATTTCCACATGGATCTACAGTGTAATTCAAATTGGTAGCCATGTGTACCAAGTCATTATGGATTGTAATATTCTCATGAGTAACTAGCGCTTCCAGCTGAGTCTCCATTACTCCACTTCTAGGAATTATAATGTATTTCAGCCATCGCAAATACTCCTATGAGCTTGGCTTTGGTGGAGGATTGAAGTGGCAGAGGCCCAATGGGAGGGACTTAGTTTATCGGTTCCAATTTGTGTTGTTACAGAAGTTTGTCACCTATATACTTCTGCTGATTATTTTAATAGAAATACTCTTTTCTCGTCCAATTCATATCTTGCGAATATTTGAATTATTATTCCATGGGCATATTTGTCGTGAATATTAATGGATTATGCTAATATATATGCTAACATTATATATTATCATCATATGCTTGTGTATCTTGGTTGTTGAGGAAAAGTTCCTGGTATAAAGCTTTGAGTTACGTGCTCAACGATGGTCTTCATCAAACGTCTGGACGAGGTAGGCTCTTGGCCACGTCTTCTTAGCATTTCATTTATATAGCATACTTGGGATTAGAGTTGATTTCTACATCTCATTCCGTTTGTTGTGCTTTACCCCATGCCATAGATATATTTTCCTCGTAACACTTGCTTAATTAAATTCTAAGTGTAAATTGTTGCAACCTTGCAAAATTGAAATTGCTTGGAAAAAATGAAACTAGCTCTAATGTAGATTTTAACCTTGTATAATATTTGCTACAAATAGATTTTCAGTAAAAGAACAGAAAATATACAATGGAAAATACAAACATTACACAGGGATTTTTCCCCTGGAAACCCAAAACAGGAAAACCAACATATTCTATATTCATTCATAGTGATACATTTTTTACAATACAATATACATATAGGAGCCAGTGGCATCCAAAACCCTAACTCAATGACATGGATTAGTCAACAGCCCTAATTCCTTAACCAAAAATAGAAAATCATCGGCAAAAAACCATGTGCTGAAAAAATAACCCAACAATGGACACAAAAATCAAGGCAACACGAAAAACAAGGCAAAAATGTGACATGTTTACCGAGGCAAAGAATATAAAACATACCCAACACCTAAATTGTAAAATATGTAGACACTTTGGGTCCTTAATTCCTTTAAACTATCCTAGGTATTGCATTGCAAAAACTTTGAAAAATAAAGATGTGCAAATTGAGGTGCTTACTCCAACTAGTTAATGCCTAAGTGTTTTGTTTGTAAAAACTTTTGAAGAGAAAAACAAGATAAATATTTGCACATTTGGGGTGCTTACTCCAAATATTTGATTCTTAGTGTTTTTGTGAATTATATTGGAGATGAAGAAGTCTCTAAGCCGATTTGATCTACTAGGGTCACTCAAGAGTGCGAGGTAGAGAGCATACTAAGGCAAAATTATTGTTTCTAGCCCCATAAAGAACAAGGTATTAATCATTTGCAATTCTACTCTAAACATTCGCATGCACAATAACTCAATTGGCCATTCACATGGCAAGAAACTTGGTTCTTTCCCCCCTACTAGCTAGATTAGTTAATTGCTATGCAAAGATGAACTTAAAGTCTAAAAGTTGTGAGCTTACAATTTGCAGAAAATTATAGCTCAACACCTAGTTCTAACTCTAAACTGAAATAATGCTAAATAAGCAAATTAATAGACTTGCATGGGTCTATATGCAAATAGTTTCACAAGTTTCATAATAGAAGAATGCACTAGTCGTGGGATTCATGTGATTTTTTAAGAAACACTCATGTGATTCTCTGTATCACAGAAACAAGAATTCCACAAGCAAAAAACTAGTGAAAATGCGTTTTCAGCCTATGAACAAGCTGATTTGGCAACTTGTAAGACAAAGAGAGTTAGACAGTGCTTCCTAACAACCTAACAGGAGAGGATTTGTGGGTTGGAACCCATGGGGAGTCACCAATATGTTGAATGGTTTTCCTCACAAGAGTGGTTAAAAACACCCTTTACTCTAGAAAAGGCTACCACACTATAGACAAAAAGTTATTAGTGGAGTGAGTACATTAAAAGAGTAAGATTATAAATGAGAAATAAAGAAAGAAACATGCAACAAACTACAAACTTAACAAATAAGAAATAGGGAATCAATGGTACTCTTTATATTACCAATGAAGAAGGCTTGGGCCTAGAGATACACCTAGAAAGAATGCTTGAGCTTGGTGAGCTCTCACACTCTCCTTGGGAGGGTTCTTTTTCTCTCAAATTGCTCTCTCTCTCTATGTCTCTTTCTCTCTCTAACAAATGAAGAAGTGTCTTTGGCTCTTCAAAGGGAAGGTTCCAAAGCAAGCATGAATGTATGGATTGCTAAGATGAATGCTCAAGCAAAAGGGGCTTGTTTTTCATATCAACAACAGAACATTACTCCAATATTCTTCTCCCAATTGTTGGATCATGACTCCTATTTATAGGATGTCTTCAAGCTCCAATAAAACAAGTTCCATTTGTGAATGGAGCTAGTATGAACTGTAGTTCCCCGTGTAAGTGAAGACATGGAGCTACCAAAGAATTGGTCTTCAATGGTGGTGAATCTCGAGACTTGTCCATACCTTAATTTAAGAGTACCTTGGATGGCTTATCTTCCTTAAATGTGTCGAAGTTGGTTGAGATTTCATGTTGGGAATACTTGCATGGATTTCAAAGGAACAATCATGTGAGTAGCACAAAACTCAAACCATTAAGTCACTCAATTGAATAAAAATCCACTTTGTACAGTTTTGAGTAGTCTTTTTGAGATGCATAATTAATCCCATGAAACAATAATTGTGTTTTGTGATGACAATCTATACGGTGATCGCTTGTATAGCTCTGTGAGCAATTTTTATGTGATAACACACCACCATAGGCGTGGTGTTGTTGAAGTGGACTATATGCCCCCTAATTTATTATTGCAACACATATGTATATATTTTTTTGGAGACATGGACATTATATGATGCACATGTTGATTTGATACACATGCATGATGTTTTATGGGTTTGCATACTCATGTGTTATTTACATGTTTCAACATGGTTTGTTTATTTATATGATGACGTGTATGTACATGCATTATGTGCTTTCATACTTGTAGTTAATATGGAATGTGCCAATACTTGACTTAATTCACTATGTTATCTACATAGGTATTGTGATGTCCATGAACATAAATGAATGTGATGGTATGAAACTGGAAAGATATACGGATAACCCATAGATCCTTCTTACAAAGGAGTAGAAATCAGATGTTGTAGAAGTTGTTAAACTATGCAATAAGCAACCAATAATCGAGGTGAACTTGAAGATGGCAAATGTGAATGGTTATCGCATCAGGAAGTAAACCAATCACAACATTTTATTCAACCCAATTATTGGTTGTGAGATGTAAGCAAACACCATTAGAGTGAAGTAATGTTTGTGATGGTGAGTAAGTGACTCACCTGGTTGAGGATAGATTCTAAGTCTAGTGGATTGCACCATTAGCAAAGTGATGTAACAAGGTGTACTAAGCACCATTTGAACAAGAATCTTGAGAGAGCAAAGTTTAAGGTGCAAACTAAACATAACAGAAAAAAAATGAAAAAATAATAATCTTACAATATATACCACATGGGTTGGTTGAGTTTGTTGTTAGGCATAGAACTACCTCAATTACAACTCATTGAGGGGTTCCTTGAAGATTTCATAGTGTTGGTTAGCAAACTTATAATCCTCCCTCTCAAAATAATGTTTGACAATGCATGGATCGAACCATAGTGATTCAAACATCATCGGATGTAGCTTTTCTTTGGTTGCGCTGAAGGCAAGGATGAGTTCACCTTTACTAAAGGAGTGAGGGTAGACTTGTTGATCACAATGGAACTTAGAGTGATTTTTTCATGACCTCGTTAGTTTGTAAGGCAATGTGATGATATTCATCCGCATTTTCCAAGGTAACTAAGAGTTGTTCCAAGTCAATGGTGTTAGGGACAAATTTGATCACTAAATGGAGAGAGGAGATCTAGCATCCAATGGGTAAAACTTCCTCTAAGACATAAACAAAATAGAGGGGTGTGAAAACCATGGTAGTCTTGGATTTATAGTGGGCCCATAATGATGAGAATAGTGTGTGATTTCAATTAGTTTTATGCTTATCTATCATCTATTGAAACATGGTTTTCAAGATTTTATTGACGACCTTGGCTTGGTCATTAGCTTGGAAATAATATGGAATGGAGAACTCGCATGTAAAGCTCAATTTCGAAGCTAACTCACAAAATACTTCATCCTCAAAATGTGTGTTTTGGTTAAAGACTAGCTATTTAGAGACATTAAATCAAGTGATGACATGGTTAAAGAATAAGTAAGGAACCACTTGAGAAGTGTTGTCGAATATTGACATCGCTTCAGCCCATTTGTTGGAGTAGTTTATGGCCATAATGATGTACTTTTAACCACCACTAGATATGGACGACATTCCATAAATTCAATCCCCCATTTGTAGAAGGCACTAACAATGATAATGGGGTGTAAACAAGGGGGTCGTGCTTGAGCTTTAGAGTTGAAAAGTCAGAAATTTTCGCATTGCTTGATAGTATGAATGTAATTATGAAAAAGAGAGGGGCAAAAATATCTTGCACAAAGGATCTTCTAGACGGTGACCATCTATAATAAATGGTCATCACCATGGTAGTTGTTGGGAACTTGTTTTTCCTCTTCATGAGTTGGGCACCAATGCAAGATGGTGTCAAATCCTCGTTGAAAGGGGTAATGAGGATCTTGGTGATGAATGTGTCAATAGTCACTATGAGAGAGATGTGGGCCAAAATTATGTGTGAAAAAACAGATTAAGACAGATTCATCGTTCCATGGGTTTTCTACTGATATAATGAATATATGCTCATTAGGGAGAGAACCATTGAGGGGTAGGTTGGTTATGTCAATAGGGAGGTTTGTCATGAACTCAATGAGGGCCAAAGACTTGTTACTTTTGGGGGTATAAATTCAAGGTCAAAACTTGGAGGATGACTATATAATAGGAAAGCTAGTCTTAATTAGTAGTCTTACCAATGTGTACTACATGGGGTTTGAATTGGCCACAACCCGAGCATAGTGAAGAAATATATAGTGGAAAATTTTCTTGACCTAATTAACCACGATGAGCACCAACTTCTCGTTATGATTGTATTTTAATGTTGGTCTTGATGGGTTTTTATTGACATAATAAATGACATGCTCACAACTATCCTTGCCTTGTTGAATTAACACATTGGTGAAGCCAAAATGTAAATGATAACTTCTTATTAAAGTCAGAGGGATTAATCAAGGGTGTTGTGGTGAGAGTGTGTTTCAATGTGTCAAAACATTGTTGGGCTTAATCATCCTAGAAAAAAGTAAGATTCTAGTGTAATAGACACAAAAGCCCATGGGTGAGAGTAGTGTATTTAGGAACAAATCATGACAAAAAGTTAACTCTACCTTCGAGGCTCTAAAATTGATAGAGTGTACATGGTATGGGTATCTCTACGATGGTATAGACTCTTAAAGGATTGACGACGATTCTTTTCTTTGAAACAATGAATCCAATGAGGTGTCCAACCATGACACAAGAGACGCACTTAAGAGGGTTCAAATGAATGTTGTAATGTTGACACTAAAGGAAAACAACACTTAGGTCCTCTAAGTGATGTGATCATCATCTTGATCTAGTTGTAAGATCATAAAGGTAGGTTAGAATGATGTGGACCATGTCATGGAATGCATAGGACATGGTGTGTTGAAAATTAGCCTTGGTTTTATTAAGTCTAAAGGGCATGACATGATAAGAAAATCCCCCCCAAAGCATGGTAAAGGAAGTTTTGTATTGATATTGTTGGTGAATTCGGATCTAATTATACTTGAAGAACCCATCCATGAAGGATATGACTCCAAAGCTAATGCATTCATCGATCACTTGGTCAATGAAAGGAGTAGGGAAATTATCTTTAGATTAAGCTTGATTAAGATTGAGAAAATAAAAAAATACTCTAATGGTTCCATTCTTCTTGTTGATGGTGATACAATTGAACACCTAGGATGTATAGGCAATTGGGTAGATAAAATTGGGTGTGTGTAGTTTGATCAAATTTTCTTTGATGGTCGAGAATTTTGTGGGGTGAATACACCATTTTTTTCTTAAATAGGTGGCACGTTTGGCCATGTGTCAATATGTTGTTCAACAATACATGGGTCTAGGATGATCATTTCCACATGTGAGCAAGCAAAAATGTCATGAAATTCTTAGAACATGGATTTTCAAGTAGCAACATTGTCAAGGGCATAGATTGATCCAAGAATAATATTTTTGGCAACGTTGGGAGTGGAAAAAATTTCAACCACAATAGTTTTTGAAATATTGACCATATTCCTTTCCTTAAATGCATATGGGGTAGGTTTGGAATGTTTGAACCAATTGACATGTCCATGGGTAATGGAATCCTTTCCCTTGACGATGTATTGGTCTAAGTCGGTGAGGGAATCTTGGATAAGAAAATGCTAACAAAAGGTGTAAATAATCCCAAGGGACATCAAGGGTAGTCATGGCTTCTTGAATGCTTTTGTTAGAGTGGAAGATATTGGAAGGGGGGTTACATGTAAAATTGKCATACTAGGTAAAAGGGTGGATGGGTCTAGTTTGTGACCAATATCAACTCCAATTGTGATAGGTGGATCCAATAAAACTTGAAAACAATATATATGGACAAAGCTTCCATAGATTTCACATGGGAGGAAGCGTTGAAAGGGAAAATGAGTGTGTTTGGCATTGTACCCATGTCAATTCTTGACGAAGATGAGGGATGTTTGGAAGGAATAGAACCAACAAATGAGGATATAGCATAGATGGTAGTAAATTCCACGTGATCCATGTGAGGTGGAAGAAGCACACGTTGGCTTAAATAAAATTTATGATACAGTGGTGGAAATTGGTGTTGTAAAGCAACAAGGATGGACTACAGTGGAGGGAGTTTCATGTAATGATTGGCATAATGGTTGAAGGCCTTGCATAGGGTGCAAGGGTGACTATTATATAACCAAGGTTCACACACTCAAGTAGGGGTAGGTTTCTATGTGGAAGGGGGAGGAGTGCCCCCAACTAGTGTGGTTAGAGAAACATAATGTGGGTGAATAAGCCAACAAATTCTAGGACCATTGAGAGTGAGATGACCATTAACATCAAAAAGGGCGCATGGGAAGAAAAATCAAGTGCAGGTGTCATGCAGTTTTTATGGTGGGGCTAGGTTAGATTCAAGCACTAAGGTACCCCCATCATTCTCATTAGTGTGCATATATTGAGGTTTTTTCTATGCAAGATTTTTAGTCTTCCAGGTGGATGTATTGAGTAGACCTTAGTGACCTAGGGTATTTTCCCAAGGGAGGGTGATAGGGTCGAAAACCAAAATAGGGAATTGTAATAGAAAGGTCAAGAGAGGGGGGTAGATCAATACCAAACATGGATTTCAAGGGTTAATATAGAAAGGATAAGAGTGGCTATGATCAGTTTACCAACCACTCTAGGTGGCGGAGAGAGAAAGGGAATCCCTTAGACAAAGTTCTTTGGGTGGATGATCTCTAAATGATGGCACACGCTAGTGGAAGGGAATGGGTAACACACCACCTAGACCTATAGTAATACTCAAGTAATGTTGGGTTTTTATATTCTTTGCAATGAAAGTCTACTCGAGGTAGATCGATTGACGGTCGAAGGTTGAGGTGGATCGACAACAGTCAAGGTCGAGGTGGATCGACAGCAAGTCGAAGGTCAAAGGTCGAGGGAGTCGATCAGGGAAAGTTGAAGTCAAAGATATCAATGGTAATTCAACCAATAAGAGGTCAAATTGTGGGCATGAGACGACCGAATGAAGGTCGATCGGTAATTCGACTTGGAGTCAACTGTAACAGAATCTCGAGATTTGCGGGATTTGTAGCCAATGATCTGCATGGATATGTAACCTTTTTGGGCACCAATATTTAGGGTTTTTTCTTGTTGTAATGCCTATAAAGGAGCATTTTGTAAGGTTGTAAAGGCTAATGCTTGTTAATGCAAAATATGCTAATGCATGAGTAAATCATAGGTTGTTGGTCATGTAGATGTAAGCTAGATTGGCTACAAGGTTGTTCCTGCACAGGCAAGTGGGTATGATGTCGATTGTATCTTAGGTGTGGACCAAGGTTAGACATGTAACCTTTTATTCAAATTGAATAAGACAAAAAGAGAGCAGAACGATTAAGGAATGTAGATCAAGAACAATGGACAACGGTCTGTCCAGGTACCTAGCCAACAGGTATGTCGACGAAAGAATGGAAGAAAATCGAAAGAAAAGTAAGAAGTACAATTCGGCTTTGTCTTGCGGATTCAGTACTGCTAAATGTCTTAGGTGGAGACTCGACCAAG
Source organism: Picea sitchensis (assembly GCA_010110895.2). NCBI lineage: Eukaryota > Viridiplantae > Streptophyta > Pinopsida > Pinales > Pinaceae > Picea > Picea sitchensis. The sequence goes on along the minus strand of SNQJ01S0001021.1, from coordinate 422,294 downwards.
ACAATGTGGGACAAGTTGGGAAGCTTATACCAGTCGAAATCTCTAGTAAATAAGTTGTTTCTCGGAAAGAAACCGTATCTTCTAAGAATGAGTGATGGCAGTTCAGTGACTGAGCATTTAAATGTGTTTAATATTGTGTTAAGCAAGTTATCATATGTGGATATTAAGATCATTGGTGAGGAGAAGTGTATCAACCTATTATGTTCTTTGCCAAACTCTTGGGATAGCTTAGTCGTGGCTATTGGGAGTAATACAGCCACACTAACACTAGAGGACGTGGTTGTTGGTTATTTTTCAAGAGAGATGATATTGTATATATATAT